>JAJOZX010010098.1:0-136318 GCA_023014485.1 Bathynomus jamesi
TTGCAGTTGAATGTATTATAATGTTACGGCATGCGGGAGGTGCCCCCTTGGGGCATTGGTTTCTGCGAGTATGTAGAGGAATTACGGCATTTGGAAGAGTGAAGACCATGGTGTAGTGGTATCGCGTCTGACCGGCAATCGGATGATCCCGGGTTTCGATTCCAGGTGGTACTTCATTTTTTCATTTGTTGTTTTCTCTTTCTCGTCTTGCGCGGAATATCTCCTATACAAGCGTCGTTCTTTACGTTATTTATACTGCGTGTTCTTTGCAGTTAATGTATATAATGTTACGGCATGCGGAGGTGCCCCCTTGGGGCATTGGTTTCTGCGAGTATGTAGAGGAATTACGGCATTTGGAAGAGTGAAGACCATGGTGTAGTGGTATCGCGCTGACCGGCAATCGGATGATCCCGGTTCGATTCCCAGGTGGTACTTCATTTTTTCATTTGTGTTTTCTCTTTCTCGTCTTGCGCGGAATATCTCCTATACAAGCGTCGTTCTTACGATATATATATATATATATATATATATATATAGGTGCTCTTCCAATATGTGCTCTACCTTAAAATTTACATTCCAATACGTTGATCTACCTTAGATTATTCGGATTAGCAGCAGGTACGTTATTTAGCCTATAAGGCTAACTAAAGAAAATATCACGATTAACCTAACCAATCGTCAAGGGCGTATAGTTGACCTAACGATTGGTTAGGTTTAAGTCATGATATTTTCGTTAGTTAGCCTTATAGGCTAGTTTCACGGTAGAGCACGTATTGGAATATGGTAGATCACAGTTTCGCGGTAGAGCACATATTGGAAGAGCACCTATATATATAGGACCTTAATATATGAAACTATACTTCATGCATATAAACTATAAAATGTATATGTAATTTTAAATAATTTATTTGGACTTCACACGACGAAAGAATACTCTCTATGTTCAAAATTATGAATCTCAATTTTGCTAAACTGAACTAATAAGTGATGTTAGTTTAACATAAATTTTATTTAAATTAAACACATGTAAGTGTATACTTACTTGGAATAACCATTTTCAAATTCCCCAAAAGAAATCAAGCAAATCTAATATGTTGGTTTTAAGGTAATCTAAATTTATTTTTGAAGTAACAGCATCTAATTACCTAATTTCTAACAAAACTAAAATATTTGAACCCCATTACTTCGTTCATAAAAAAAATAATGAAAATCAGTTAGTATTTTAATGGGGGTGACAAGACATTGTGGACACCCTGTACAGATATGCTGTAATTCACTGCGAAGGGACCTCATGGCCACGCTGTACATATACAGTATTTTGCTATAAGAACATAATCTCAAACGCAACATCTTTGGGATTGCATATGATCTTATTTCAAGTTAAAAAAAAAGAGAACAGTGACATCATCATTATAAGCAGACATTCTTTTCACAAAAGACTAAATGTAGACTGCCCTTGAAAAGGGATCACAGTTTGGATCCGAAAACATGTAATTTTGATTAAAAAAGTTTTTAAAACTTCTTCTTAATATATATATATATATATATATATATAGTTCACCACCATAAATATAAAAAATAATTTTAAGTTATTCATAAAAACAGTCATATATATATATATATATATATATATATATATATATATATATATTATATATATATATAGAATTTCTTCCCCATTTTTAATGACGCGAAAATTTAGCCACTCTTTGTAAAGGAAAGATCAAATTTCTGGAAAAACGAAACTTTTTTGTGCCCGTATTACCCTAAGGAGAAAGTAATGTTACTTCTTCTGAGAAGTTATCTTCGTAACTCACATGAAGAAGAATTCAACTCTCAAAGTTGTTCAATATTCGTTCTTGTAAACGAGTGTGTAAAAGACGTGACGAATTTATACAAAGGTTCAGGGAAGGCAAACAAACTCTCTCTCTCTCTCTTTCTCTCTCTCTCTCTCTCTAATATATATATGTATGTGTGTGTGTGTGTGTGTGTGTGTGTATTTATTTTGTATAAATGGACATGCTTCAAACGGTGCATTAAGATTATCATACCAGTCATTCTTTTTCTACTTTTTTCAATATATATTGTTTTTAAATTAAAAAAAATTCCTTTTGTTTGCATAAATTTGGCAATATGCATCAGTATATACATTTTATTAAAATTATGAATCCTGCATTTTGGAATTAATGCTGTTGTACAACAGTACCCGAAATGTTGTTACGAACAGTACGTCATTACAGAAAAATAAAATGAAGATATGTTATTCGTTGTTGCGGGGAGTAAATCGTGAAATTCGTCTCGAAGAGGAAAGCTTCAAATTTGTTGGTTTTTCTGTATTACAGTTATTAATACAGGTAAATAAAACTACTTACAGTGACGGCTCGTTTTTTCTCTCTCCCCTTAATTCTCAAACGTCATTTTCCATCAACGGTGGTCTAATTCTCTTTCGCTTCATTATTTCTACTTTGTTTCACTGTCAAATTCCTTATCCATCACTCAATCCTCTCCGAAGTTTAATTCTCTGAGTGATGTGCCAAAAGTCAGTTCCTGCATTTAAATACGATGATTTTATTGTAAAATAGAATATATAAAAAAAAAATCCAAATAAAGAAAATTTGAAATTTAAATTAAAACCCATTCGTTCTTTCACCATAAATCCTCGATTACGGAAGACGTTCTTCAAATTCCCGATGTAGGTGGATAGACGAAGTATTACGTACAAAGATACCTCCGTTCAAACTTTAAATCAGAAAATAATTAAGATAAAGGAGAGAACAGCATCAAAAATTCAAAAATTCTTCTTCAAGAGAAGGAATAATTGGGTTTTTGCACGATCATTAATCACTTTACGTTCAAATTAGTGACGAAGTTTAGAAGAAAAATAATATTAACCAGTTTTTTTTATTCAATATTTTAATCTCTTTAGGCCAATTACTGAATTAACTTGATTAGCTTGGCTCAGTTATTGGCTAATTGAATGCCTTCTCTATACGTGTTAAAGTCTTGTATTTTTAAAAAATTTCAATTCATTATTGAAATCGAATATTTTGGCTTTATTCGCTAAAGAAGAAAATAATCTTCATATATTTTAATGAAAATAATCTTAAAAATCCGTTTTTGCTTAATTTCATCATTGAAGTGATACAAGATGGCGTCTTTAATTTCGATGATACTGAGAATTGAGTAAAATATTTACAGAAGGTTACATTTAACAAATTATCTTAATATTTCTATGACTGTATAATTAATCTGCGCAAAGCAAATTGGAATTTATTTGAAGAGAGAACGTGCAATGTCCAGTAGTGACGACAATGATTGTGGAAATATTACCCTTTCAACGATGGAGCAAAAATTAGAATAGAAGTTTTGTCGAAATGGTTTCGAGAGAGAGCTTTGTTTATTTTTAATTTATGACATTTCTAATATTTATTTTGTTTTGTAAATGAAGGTTTGATAGTTAGGGTGGGTTAAGTTAGGTTGTTAGAGGTTAAGCAAGGTTAGATTATGTCTGATTAGGTTAAATTAGATCAAATTTGATGACGTTAGGTTAGATTATATTATATTTCGACATCTTTGTCTATAGAAAAATTTTGCATTCAAGAAAAATTTCTTGATCTATCGAGAATTTGGTCTATTGATAAAAGGTTTCGTGTTTCAGTGTCTCAACGCCATTGATTTGTTTATATAACATTTTACTCCTTTATAACGTAATTCTACTTTATATTTTACGACAAAGATGCAGTTCTTATCTATTATACAATATCGTATTAACTAAATACTAAATCATTTCAGAATGAGAGCTTCTTTGCATCATGGACGAGGAGAGCGACACAGAAAATGAAACAAGGTTCAGAAACTTAAAACATTCAAAACGTAAAAAGTTTAAACAAAGCTCGACGAAGGTCTATAAAGGAAACAAATCGTTTACAAGACACAATAAATTGAATGCTGTTCTTGTTTCTCTCTCTCTCTCTCTCTCTCTCTCTCTCTCTCTCTCTCTCTCTCTCTCTCTCTCTCTATTTCTGTATCTGGAAAATGAGATAACTTTTTAGGGTAGTTTATTTTTCGCTTTTGCGAAAATCACTTCATTAAATAAAGAAGAGCTTTCTAATGCTAAAACTAAGAAAATAAAACAAGATTGCTTCAATACAAATAATTAATTAAACTTTTTATCTTTTTAATATCAATATATATAATATATATATATATATATATATATATATATATATATATATATGTAAAAGAGTATGGATGTGGGGTCAGGGTCAAGATCTATGACTGAAAATATTCACTGTGATAACCCATTTTTATTAAATATTTACTAAAGGGCAGACTAAAGCTGACAAAAATGTTTAATAATACAAGTGATAATATTTGGTATCACATTTTCAGCTTATTTATTATGTTCTATATCCTGATCATATGACTGATGTATTTCTGTTCTACTCGGAGCAAGGTTGCCATTATTCCAATATTTATCTTAGTCAAATACATGCCTGGTAAAAGACACATGATGTCCTATCAAAAAGATTTGGCACCCATGTATTCTGGACCCTCGAACACGTTGGAATATTTTAGAAGCCCAATTTATATGTTTACAAACTGCGTCTTTCGGAAATGTGTTCACATCGCTAGCATGCCGCGCGGAAGCGGTTTTCAAGATATTTTTTCAATTTACTGTCGAATACTACTGTAAGTAATTTTGAATGTGGCCAAATTAATAGGCAGACTACTAAAGATTTAGGCATTTCACGTGTATTTTCTAACAGTATATGACTATTGACAGCTAGCTCTATTTACATATGCATGTGGCCCCACAATATTTGCAAGTGGTCCCACAACACTCGCCGTTTATCAAGAAATCTTAGAATACCTCATGCTGGAGTCTGTAAAACATTGTATGGATA
This sequence comes from Bathynomus jamesi, assembly GCA_023014485.1. Lineage (NCBI taxonomy): Eukaryota > Metazoa > Arthropoda > Malacostraca > Isopoda > Cirolanidae > Bathynomus > Bathynomus jamesi. The sequence goes on from JAJOZX010010098.1 coordinate 4,908, forward strand.
CAAACCATTTATTTTTCAACATGATCTGGTTCCAGCTCATGCGGCTCGTGCAACATCTGCGTGGTTTGATACTCATGAAATTGAAGTACTACCATGGACAGCTAATTCTCCCGATCTTAATCCGATAGAAAATCTTTGGAATATTGCTAAGCAGAAGGTCCAAAAGCGTAAACCAGGAACACTTACTGAACTGAAGAGGTGTTTGATGACAACCTGGCAATCGATAACTACAGAAGAATGCAAGAGGCTTGGCGACTCGATGCCACGTCAATTGGAGGTCGTAATCAGGGATAAGGGTGGACCAACTAAATGTTAAGACGCAGTGTTAAAAAACTTTGATAAAGGTTTAATATATTGGCAGTACTCAGTGAACATAATGAATTCATTCTATTTTTTGTAACACCTGACAAGATAGTCTTATATTTTAGCATGTCCATATGCATTAACTTTTCACTATTTAATAAGGTTTTTCCTATATTTTAATTTGTTTTCAAAACTGGCACACAGAGATGTCTTTTTATCATAATGACGTCACAGATACTCGATATTCCTCATACGTAAAGGTCATGAGCGTATTTGACACAGTATTCCTTTTTTTTTTGGTCCGGAAGGTCCGGAGTTATATATATGTATATTATATACTGCTTGTAAATGATATATTGCAATTGACTTCGCATGTCGTATGAATTTAAGACTCGAGAACGTGGGTAATTGGGAAGCAAAATACATAAACATGAAAAACAAACATAATATTACCACTACTACAAATATATATATATACCTGAGGTAAACAAAATTTTATCCGAAATTTATTGCCTATCACAAGCTTCCCTGAAAATTTTCCCAAATTCCATTTGCCTGAAACGGAGAAAAATGCATTATTTTAAATTTAAGATTTCGAGTCTCCATGAATGGGACACGAAAATGTTTAAAAGTGAACTGGATAAATCTCCAAAAACGGGGATTTCTTTATAGTTTTGCGAGTTTGAAATAACATTTTTTATTGAAAAAAAAATCGTATCTGCTGCATTCTCGTATAGATCTTGACTAAACTAACTCCTGTGTACGTATTTATAGGTATACGAGACATGAATGTTTATATACGTGTGTGTGTGTGTATGTGTGTGCGCGCGCGTTGAGGGAAGTTCAGTCGAGTTATAATTCACAAGTCGAGAGAGGCAAAAGTGTTAACTTTTCTGGTTCTTTGTCAAAATACTTTCACAAAATACACAAATCATTTTTACTTCCAGAAAAATGTATGCCTGAAAATCATATTAAGTTGCAATATATTTTTTAGCATCAGATACAAAATTCGGCACAGTATTGATAGAATCTCAAAATTAAGTAGTTAGTGCACGTGGTCAAAGAAGCTTTTCGCTCTCTCACGCGCGCGCACACACACACACACACGTGCGTGTGTGTGTGTGTGTGTGTGCACCTCCGCATAAGCGGGGCACCGACTTTTCAAATCCATATATCTAAAAATTTAATTAACCGAACCTAACCTTAGTGCTATCGAACCGAGAAAGACATGATAAGTGTTTCGAACACTATTGAGGACTCGAACAGTTTTCTTTATGTCATTAAATAGTGAAGGAGTCGCTGATCTAGCGTAATCTAACCTAACTAAATCTTAACTAGCCTAACCTAGAGTAACCTAACCTAATCAAGACCAACGTGTCTCTTTCCCAGAGTAAAAATGTTTTATTTTTTCATTTAAATTTTTTAAATGTCCCGAGGTACAAAATTGTTACCTCACAAAAATCTATCCCACTTTATTATGTGAATTATTACACGCTCGACCACACTTATGCCCAGTTGCCTACGCACACACACACACATATATATATATATATATATATTGGTTTGGATAATGATATATTTGCGCTACGTGAGTTTCCTTTGTTTTTCAAAATATAATTTTACACAAAGCAGGGATTTTGAAATCTCCATATATATATATATTTATATAGTGTGTGTATATAAGGATTTATAGCACTGCTGACAAAATAAAGATCGAACAAATCAGGAGAGTTTATGAGGAAACTCGTAAAATGAAGGTGATTTCGAAGGACACAAAACCTGACTGCATATAAAAACTCATAACAAAAGACGATCGCGTTTTCCAACGCAAAATCCTAAATTCATTTTCTTTACCTTTTCCAGTCTCTCTCTCTCTCTCTCTCTCTCTCTCTCTCTCTCTCTCTCTCTCTCTCTCTCTCTCTCTCTCTCTGTATTTAGTCGTATATTAAACAATGGATTAAATTAATTGAATGAGACAGAAGTACACATAAAAGTCAATCTTGTGATTTTACGTTTATTTTTTAGTAACTTTACATCCATGATATTTTTGTTCATCGAATCTATTTCAACTCTGGCCCAATACTTTTTCCAAAATACAGTAAAATTATGGAAATATTTGAAGAGGTGGACAATGAATAGATATTTTCCTCGAGGTCTACAATGTAACTGGGAAGTTTTTAGCTTCTAGGGGAGGAAGGGAGCGAGGGAGGGGTTGCGATAGTTTATGGGAAAATGCCATTGTCAATAACACCAAAGGAAATTTTTAGTAATCAGCTTGAACCTATAAAACTCATGATTTATGGGATCGTCAGAATTTCCGTGATTGATCCTACAGGATCAATATGTAAACAAAAATGTTTACATGAATTGAGAAGATTCTTTCTTATTCAGAGCTGAAGTTATTCGTTGATATTTCTTATTGCTTATATTTGCATAAAATATATGTTTAGGAAGTCATTTTTACATAGAAGTAAAGTTCATACATTTCGCATTATTATATGAAATGTTACTACTCTGTCGCATTGTTTTTCTTTATGAAATTATATACCATTCAACAGCTGACAATTTACGTGGCTTTAAATATGTAATTTATATACGTTTTATGCAGTTAAGAAATATGTTCTTAAAACCACAACTAAATATAAAATAAAAGTAGCCTTGAAAAATGGTTTGTTACAGTTTAATGTAATAATTATTCGCTTTTTGAGATTATATGAAAGCTAAGAGGTGGATGTACACAGTGTACAGTATTATCAAGAAGAGAATCTGTTGTATTCAAAGCTATACATAACACTGGTATGCATCAATTTTGCTGTCAAGGTTTTTGTAAGTGATTCTTATAGATGTGTTCCTGCTGATTTCGAATCTGCAATCCGTTTTTCTCAATCAGCTCAGGTTATCCGGCTATGGCCTCATAAGTAAAATAGAATTTTTCGTGATTTTGTCAAAGCGGAATTGGAACAGTAACATCTATCATCACTTGTTTCACTTGTATAATATCTTTTTTAACTTTTCAGGCATATAGATAAAATATTTCATAATGAATAGAGCGTGTAAAAATTATCCCAATAGATTCTGCTACATATGTGGGACGGTTACCATGCCAAATAACCAGTCCCAAATCACTAAATTTGTGAAGACAATGTATAGAGCATACTTTGGAATTAAGCTAGGGGACCAGGACAAAAATTTCGCCCCTCATATGTGCTGCAAGACGTGCATTGAAAATTTGAGAAGATAGAACAAAGGCAGAGCGAAATCTTTGCCTTTTGGAATTCCCATGATTTGGAGAGAAGGAAAGGATCACGTGACAGATTGCTATTTTTGCATGACAAACCTCCAAGGTGGGCTTATAAATTTATTTTTCTTAAATATTTTGAAATCCTCGTATGAAACTTGACATAATATTCACCATAATGTAATATTCACCATATATAGCATAATATTCACCATAATGTAATATTCACCATATATAGCATAATATTCACCATAATGGTAATCATACATTTACATATACATATTGTTATAGAAAATACATTTACACATACATATTGTTATACAAGTTACATTTACATATACAATGATTGTATATTTTCTTTCTTTTTCATTCATATTGTCCCCGAAGGGACACTATGAATGAAAAAGAAAGAAAATATACAGACTCCATCGACCTATTTCATATCTTACAGACCGCAGCCTTCCCTCACGAGCCGCCACTGTCTGAATGCTTCTTCTATTTCATATGCAAGTTTTATATCCATGTTTCTGTGTTTCTATTTTCAGGAGTTAACAAGAAGAATAAACACATTGTTGTATACCCTGACATTCCTTCTGCGATGAGACCTGTACCCCATGGTCCTGGAATTCCAATACCCGACCCACCTCAAACCCTGGACTTCGATGATTCTGATGATGAATCAATGACCAATGCCAATGACCAGTCCCAGTCGTATATACCTCAAAATACCGCTTCAAATGAGCCGAGGCCTCTCAACCAGGCCAAACTTAATGATCTTACCAGGGATTTAGGACTTTCCAAATTAGCTGCCGAGATCTTGGGCTCACGACTTCGAGAGGACAACTTGCTGGCTCCGGGAACAACATTCTCCTGGTATAGGAAACGAGAGGAAGAATTCTGCAAGTTTTTTGCAGTGCACGAAAATACCTCTTCCTTAGTGTACTGCTGCAATGTTGAGGGGCTAATCGAATCCTTGGGCCTGCCATATAACGCATCAGAATGGAGGCTATTTATAGACTCGTCTAAACGAAGTTTGAAAGCAGTACTTCTCAACATTGGGAATAGGGTTGCATCAGTCCCTGTAGCACATTCCGTACAACTTACTGAGAGCTACGATAACATGAAAATTTTACTGGATGCTCTCGTATACGACCAACATAACTGGAGGATCTGTGGAGATTTGAAGGTAATACTAATATCATAAGTAAACTATTGCTATTGACTATGTTGTTTTTCCAAAGGTTATTTGAGAGCGTATAAGAACACTTAACTTCCTCACAGAAGTGATACAGTCCAATGCATAGATTTTTTTATCTGATAGAACAAATTCTCTAAATTCTTTAAATATTTTCATTTTTTTTCAGATTGTGGCATTTGTATTGGGAATGCAAGGGGGATACACGAAATACCCATGTTTCCTCTGCAAATGGGATAGCCGAGCGGATGAGAAGCACTATGCACAGCGTGAATGGGCATCCAGAGAGAATTTTGAACCTGGGTCGCATAATGTCGTTTCAGTGCCCCTTGTACCACCAACAAAAATTTTGCTCCCACCACTTCATATTAAGCTGGGCTTGATGAAAAATTTCATCAAATCAATGAATAAGGAGGGTTCAGCATTCCGATATCTCGAGAGTAAATTTCCTCATATATCTGATGCTAAACTAAATGCTGGTGTTTTTGATGGTCCTCAAATTCGAACTTTGATCAAGGATACTCAGTTCGAAAACGCAATGACTCCAACTGAGAAGAATGCCTGGCAGGCATTCAAATCAGTTGTCACTGATTTTCTTGGCAAGCGTAGAAGTCCAGAATACGAGTCCGTTATCGAAAACTTGATGGAAGCTTTCAAAGCTCATGGGTCGCGCATGTCCATAAAAATGCACTTTTTGTGGTCCCACTTGGACTATTTTCCTGAAAATTGCGGGGATTATAGTGAGGAACAGGGTGAACGATTTCACCAAGATATCAAAATAATGGAAGAGAGGTACCAGGGAAACTGGGGTATCAATATGCTGGCGGACTATTGCTGGTGTTTGAAGCGAGACGTGCCCGAAGAAAAACACAGACGGAAAGCCAAAAAAACTTCATTCCTTCCTCAATAAACTTTTTTCCATATTCATTGTATGAATAAAAGTATTTATTCACACAATTTTTTCATTTTTCACGAGTGTTCTTATAATATTACTCGTATCTACAGTGTTTAAGCTAAAAAATCAATAAATTTGGGGATAAAATTGGACTTATAATAAATGGCCAATAGAGAAAAAACCTGACCTGATTGAGGAAAACCAATGTCATTTTCGAATTCAGCATGGTCGAATTATATAATATGAGTTGAAAAAACCCTCACAGCAGACAAAACAATTTCATATGCATACCAGTGTAATATATAGAATACAGATGCATATATTTACAGTATGTCTTCTATATAGAAACTAGATCAGATTTGTCGTTGTCATTTTGATATTTATTTAAGGGCGTTATATGAAAATATAAATAACATAAATTGAATAAAATTTATTTGGCAAGGACACATTTGTTAAGTTTTTCAAACATTAATATTAATTTTGTTAATACTTATAATTAATAGTACCATCAATAATATTTTTTACTATTTCATTACGTAAATGTAGTTAATGCAGTTTCGATTATATTAATGTAACTGGCTACTGTAGTTTTAAAAATTTTAAGATACAAATGTAGTCATTCATCTCGGCACTGTCACGTTCCTAATTTGCGCAGGTACACGAACCATATGTACCTGGTATGAAGTATATATTTTTTTATTTTTGTGATCGTACCCGAGTTATTAGCATTACGGTATACATAAGGTCCCAGTGTACCTCCTTGAAGAAGATCCTGAAAACGCGCGAAAAATGTAGCATCCTTTCTGATATGACGTTCTGGGTATTCGACCCATCGCTCTTTTATGAGCTTCAAACAACAATTGCATTCCACTCAACTATAACACCGGTCTGCATGAAAATCGATTTCTTTATTTTGAGTTGTGATTCTGAAGCAGTTCGCTGCGCTGAATTACAAAATGCTACCAGTTTTTTTCTATCACCCACAGTTTTAAAGTTATTAGCAAAACAATTTTGAGGCGTTTTGTAATTTTTTACCTTTTTTATCTTTAATTAATTTCGTTTTTTCATATTTTTCAGATAGATAATTCTAACATTACGTCTTTAAAATTTTAATAATGGCTTCTAGAGGATGTACCCATAGTCGAGACATATTTTGTTATATTTGTGGTCGGTATGTTGTTGTAAAACAAAGGACAAATGTAACGACCTTCATTAAGAGAGCTTATCATGCTTATTTTGGAATTAAATTAGGAGATCAAGACAAAAGTTGGGCTCCACACAAGGTTTGTCTTACGTATGTTGCGGCACTGAGGAATTGGAGCAAAGGTAAAAAGAAAAGTTTGCCATTTGGGATCCCTATGGTATGGCGCGAGCCTAGAAACCATACCGACGACTGCTACTTCTGTTCTTGCAATGTTAAAGGTTATAATGCAAAGAATAAAGAGAGCCTTCAATACCCAAGTCTTCCATCTGCAATAAGGCCGGTACCCCATGGTCCAGAAGTTCCTATTCCCCGCCCACTCGAGAGTCTGGATCAATACAATTCAGATTCTGATTCAGCTCCAAATCCAGACAATGATGATGTTTATGAACAGCCAACAGCTGACCGAGATCCTCCTAAACCATTAACCCAAGCCGAACTAAATGACTTAGTCAGGGATTTGAATCTGCCTAAGGACTCTGCAGAACTTTTGGGGTCTAGATTGCAGGAGAACAATTTATTGGCATCCGACACATAGTCTTAAGTCTTTGGAATAAGTCCTGAAATGTTCGCAAGTAAAGAAGGTAAATATATTTTGTTTCTTTCAGTTATTTTTTTATTCTTTCATAAACAAGTGTTGGTTTACGTCGTCGTCGTTGGCCTAGGCAAGCTACGGCTTGGGACCGTAGCGCATCTATCCGGTATAGGTTAACCTGGATGATGTAGCCATAAGCACTGCCGCTAGTTAAGTGCCAACCAGTGATTATCTCACTAGCCGTATTGAGTCCGTTAGGCGAAACTGCGACAGTACCAAAGGTGGAAAATATAACCTTTGGTTTTCTATTATTTATTTGTAAAATGGACATGGTATTAGATTAAAATAAATATTTGAATATAAATAATTAACTGACAATTGTGATATATAATTAATTATGTTTACATACAATACAATAATATAGTATACATAAAATTAGTATTAATGTGGTTCACAATTGAATTATAATGGGGTAACTAATTTAAAATGAATTTATACTATTCCGAAATTCAAGACGGTAAAATTAACATTTAACTTGAAACTAAAATAAGAGTATTCACTACACACTCCCCCCAGAGAGGAAGTTCAAAGAGTTCCGAACGACACAGATTTCCGCTGAACCTTTTTGGTAGCTACTTGTACCTCACTTAAGGTTGATTCCAAAAACGCAGGCTTAAGACGATCGATAGAAACCTTGTCGACCTTGGAACCGCGCTGGATGAGAAATGATTTGCGCGTACGTCGGAGAACTTCATAGGGTCCGTCATATGGACATTGGAGAGGCCGTTTTGGGACAGGTACACGAACGAAAACGTGGGTGCAAGACTGGAGGGCTGGGGAAACAAAGATGTTCTGTTGGCTAGTCAATCGAGGGGGAACAGGCTGAAGGGACTGCATGTGAGAGGAAAGTGTTTGAGCGAATTCCGTAGGATCACATGACTTATCCCCTGCAGTGAAGTAGCCACCTGGTAGCCGCAGTGTTGTTCCATAGACTAGTTCAGCCGCTGTAGTCTTCAGATCACTCTTAAATGCAGAGCGAATACCAAGCAACACGAGTGGAAGCTTATCCATCCAATGGGAGTCTTCGTGACACATAAGGGATGACTTCAGCTGGCGATGGAAGCGTTCGACGAGGCCGTTAGCTTGTGGATGATACGCACAGGTATGCGCATGTACTGTACCCAACAAGCTGGTAAACTTCTTCCAAAGCGAAGACTCAAATTGGCGACCTTGGTCAGTGATGACTTTTGTCGGCAATCCAAATCTTGATACCCATCCATGAAGAAAGGCTCTTGCAACAGTGTCCGCTTGGATATCAGGAAGTGGGATGGCTTCAGGCCATCTGGAAAAGCGGTCGAGACAGGTGAGCAGATAACGTTGGCCTTGAATCAATGGAAGAGGGCCAACAATGTCTACATGAATTACCTCAAATCGCTGGGATGGGGGCGGAAATGCGTCAAAGGGGGACCTGGTGTGCCTTTGGACTTTGGCACGCTGGCAGGCAAGGCACGTTTTGGTCCAATGTTTGACATCCTTCCGCATCGAGGGCCAAACAAAGCGAGAGGCAACCAGGTGTTGCGAAGCACTGATACCAGGATGGGAGGGCTTATGAAGATCCGTGAAGACTGCTTTTCTGTGACATGGAGGGACATAAGGGCGAATAGCAGCTGTTGATACGTCGCAATAGAGGGGCACAGACAATCCTGGCATACTCATTTTCTTGAGGGAAAGTGAGTGAGTGGAGTCTTCTCTGAGCAGTTCTTGTAGTTCCGTATCCTTATCTTGATCCTGTGCAATAGCATTCCACAGTGTAGAGCTGAGGGTAACAGAAGTAATCTCTATTCTTGAAAGTGCATCCGCTGGAGTGTTCAAGACACCTTTGATGTGGCGGATATCTGTGGTAAATTGCGAGATATAATCGAGTTGCCTGATGACTCTGGGAGAGTGGTTACAGCTGTTTTTATTGAAGACAGTGACCAAAGGTTTGTGGTCGGTAAAAACACAAAACTCTCGGCCTTCAAGGAAATGTTGAAAATGCTTCACGTTTAAGTAAATAGCAAGAAGTTCACGTCCGAAAGCACTATAACGCGTTTGGGCTGGCTGCAGCTTTTTCGAGTAAAACGCGATGGGTGCTTGTTGACCGTTAATGGTTTGTTCCAACACCCCACCGATCGCAACATCTGATGCATCGACCGTCAGAGTTAGGGGGGCATTACTGATAGGAAATGACAGAGACAATGCACTATTGATAGCATTTTTGGCATTGTCGAACGCCTGTAAACTATCGCTACACCATACCACTTTCGTTACCTTGCGTTTGTGTGTGATCATAGCGTGTAGAGGAGCAAGAACACTAGCACAGTTTTTAATGAACTTGTGGTAATAATTTACCAAACCTAGAAACCGACGTAACTCACGCTGATTACTTGGCATAGGGTAATTTTTTATCACTTCACACTTGTCCTGAAGGGGGGTAATTCCGTGCTGCGAAATCGTGTGACCAAGAAATTCCAAGGTTGGCTGTGCAAACACACACTTAGATGCATTAATAGTAACACCGTATTGTTCTAAACGTTGAAAGAGGAGTGAAAGATGTTCCTTATGTTCCTCTTCCGTTGAGCTGGCCACAAGCAAATCATCGATGTAGCATAAACAAAGTCTAAGCCTCTGGTGACCTCATCTATAAACCTCTGAAAGGTTTGCGCAGCATTCCGTAGCCCGAACGGCATCTTCAAAAATTCGAATAACCCAAATGGTGTACAAACTGCAGTCTTGGGAATATCCGAAGGCTCTACGGGAATGTGGTGGAAAGCCTTACGAGATCGATTTTACTGAAGATAGATTTGCCGTGGAGAAGAGAAGTAAAGTCTTGGACATTTGGTACCGGATATCGGTCCGGGATGGTTGTCGAATTCAAAAACCGGTAATCCCCACATGGTCTCCAGTCTCCTGACTTCTTCTGGACCAGGTGTAGGGGAGAGGACCAACTGCTTTTGGAAGGTCTTATTATCCCAAGATCTATCATAAGCTGGAATTCCGATTTGGCAGCTTTCAGTTTGTCCGGGGCAAGACGTCTGGGTTTTGCAAACACAGGGGACCTTTTGTTGTAATGTGATGGGTAATGGTGTGCTTAATGGTATCACCCATCTGCATAGGTTGAAGAATTCCTGGATATCGCTGGAAAAGGCACTGGTACATGGAATTAGGGGGAACGAGGGAAAGTGCAGAGTTCGAGGCGTCCGGAAGGGCAACCTGTTTGGCAAGAACAGAAAGCAGTGTGGCCTGGTCGCATAAGCGTCGCTTGTCAAGATCCACCAGGAGTTTGAAATGCTGGAGGAAGTCAGCGCCGATTATGGGATGCTGCACTTGAGCACAGATGAAAATCCACTTGAAGGATCGGTGAAGGCCCAAGTTTAGTTCACGCGACTGAGTACCGTACGTGGGTATGCGTGAACCGTTAGCAGCGTATAAAGGCGGAGATTCCGAGTGCGTATGACCAGATTTTTGAGGGAATACACTGACTGACGCTCCGGTATCGACCAAGAAATTGACACCAGAGTTCCTGTCCTTTATGAATAACAGGTTGGCAGTGCGAGTACTAGACGCCATTAGGACTCGCTGCTGGGGTTTTCCGACGAAAAAATTGCAAGGGGAGATGCACTTCCTAGCCTTCTTTCCAAATTTCGAGTGGTAGAAGCAGATCTTCCCGGAACTCGAACGATGCCTCTTCGTAAATCTTGACCGAGAATGGCTTCTTTGCCGTTGATTTTGTAGCAGAGAACAAACGTGGTTGAGTTGTTGACTTAACTCTTTCACTTTCAACTCCAGTTCCGATTGTGTGTTCACGTTGTTGACCGGAGCTGTGTCAATCTCCACTACTTTGTCGGCAGTTTCTGCTAGTTTATCAACTGGAGTAGCAGGATCCATAGTGGCCAAGACACGCTGAGCTGATGGAGGAAGTTTCTGCAAGAACAACTGTCGAAAGATGTCCTTATCGAAGGTTTGTGCGCGTTCGCCTAGAGCGCACTGCATAGCCCTCAGCATTTGAGTGGGCTTACGGTCTCCAAGTTCTTCTTTTGAGATTAACTGATGTAGTTTCTCACGCTCGGAGACAGTGGTGCGGCACAGGATGGCAGACTTCAGATCGTTGTACGGGTCCTCACTCGTGGAAGTAGATACGATGACGTCACGGACTTCAGAGATGATGCTCGCTGGTAGAGAGGACAAAACATGATCGTATTTTGTCCTGCTAGCGGTGATCCTTCCCAAGTTGAATTGTGATTCCACTTGGTGGAACCAAATAAATGGATCACCCGGCCAGAAGACGGGGAGCTTTAAGCTCAAGTGGGAGATGGCACCAGCGTCGTCAGGCATCTTCTCCTATGCTTGCTAACGTACAAGCAAGACGACAAGTTCCCAACGAAGGAGTGGAGGTTGAGACGAGCGCAGGCACAGAGCGCACGGGCAGGGGTGAGGGGCAGAGGGCACGAGCGACATTACAGTCTGGTCCTAGTCGCTCGGGTGAAGGGGGTGATGGGCACGAACGACGTTACAGTCTGGTCCTAGTCGCTCGGGTGAAGGGGGTGATGGGCACGAACGACGTTACAGTCTGGTCCTAGTCGTTCGGGTGAAGGGGTAATCCAGCTCCGGAGTCATCAATTGTTGGTTTACGTCGTCGTCGTTGGCCTAGGCAAGCTACGGCTTGGGACCGTAGCGCATCTATCCGGTATAGGTTAACCTGGATGATGTAGCCATAAGCACTGCCGCTAGTTAAGTGCCAACCAGTGATTATCTCACTAGCCGTATTGAGTCCGTTAGGCGAAACTGCGACAGTACCAAAGGTGGAAAATATAACCTTTGGTTTTCTATTATTTATTTGTAAAATGGACATGGTATTAGATTAAAATAAATATTTGAATATAAATAATTAACTGACAATTGTGATATATAATTAATTATGTTTACATACAATACAATAATATAGTATACATAAAATTAGTATTAATGTGGTTCACAATTGAATTATAATGGGGTAACTAATTTAAAATGAATTTATACTATTCCGAAATTCAAGACGGTAAAATTAACATTTAACTTGAAACTAAAATAAGAGTATTCACTACACAAGCAATATGCTTGTCCAAGAGCTAGGAGCTATTTAATTCTGCTTTAATTAGGTTTTACTCTATCACCTAAAGATTTCGTGCTACAAGGGGTGTTGTAATACCTCATCTGTCCCCAAATGTTAACCACCCATTGATGGGAGGGGAGAGAGTATTTTGCTGGGAACGGGACTGGTTGTTATATATATATATACCCTACATTATTATGTAAGCGTTACTGTAGTCTATAACAACAAAATTTATGGTTTAGCATGTGCAATCCAATGTTGGTCTCGATAAGATGGTTCACATTTGGGGATAAATGGGGGATTTCTGACACACCCTGTAGTAAGAAAACCATACGTGATAGGGAAAAACTAACTATAGTTTTGAGATCAGCGCACTCAAATTATATAGAATCACCAACTAGTTTGTAAAAATCGATCGACAGGTTTTCAAATGTGTACTGGTGTAATAAATGTGATGCTCGATTGCTCAATTCATCACTGATGTTGCGCTTAAGTTAAAAACAGAAAAGGCATATTCAGTCATAAGCAGAAAACCGGACATTACTAGATTGAAAATTAGTTGAGTTAATAAATAATTAGATTATGAAGCCCCTTTTCACTCTTTTAGTGTTGAATAATCAAATTTCTGAGTATATCTTAACTTTCCTTTTAAGCGAATATAATTAAGAAATTTTATATAATTCAACCGTACTTTTAAAGACAAGGAAAAAAGGTCCAGCTAATAGGATTTAAGTGTAATGTAATTAAAGTTTCGCGAAAAAAGTTGGATACGCCTTTATATGTTTTCTCGCTGTTCTTTCTTGATATATTTTTCTTTCCTTTGATATATATATATATATATATATATATATATATATATATTATAATACAGGGTGGGCGGAAAGTAGCTCCCTATTTTGGATTGGTAAAAAAATACGTATATTATCCATTTATTTCAGAAGAAATAATATGAAAAGGTAGGCATACATGGTAGGTTTTCTCTAAAATTCAATGTGGGCTCCAACTCTTTCCACCAGCTTCTGGAGCCGCTCAGGAATGGCGTCCACTGACTTTAGCAGGAACTCCGGTGGGATGGAGGACATGACTTCCCGAATTCGGTCCTCCAGTTCTTCCAATGTCCTCGGTTTGGTGCGGTAGACTTCTTCCTTTACCCACCCCCAAAGAAAGAAGTCGCACGGTTACCGCTGAAAAACGGCAGAATCGGTTCAGTGTAACGGTGTGGTGTGGTATGACCTCAGATCAGGTTGTGGGCCCGTTCCTTCTGCGCAACACCATGAATGCTGAGCGGTACCTTGCTATGTTGCGAAACGAGGTCTGGCCGGTTGTCAGCACATGGGAGAACATCGACGATCTGATATTTATGCAAGATGGCGCCCCTCCGCAAGTCGCTCTTGTTGTCCGTGAGTGGCTGGATGCCCACTTCCCTGGGCGTTGGATGGGTCGTCGTGGTCCACATCAATGGCCAGCCAGGAGCCCCGACTTGACACCGTGCGACTTCTTTCTTTGGGGGTGGGTAAAGGAAGAAGTCTACCGCACCAAACCGAGGACATTGGAAGAACTGGAGGACCGAATTCGGGAAGTCATGTCCTCCATCCCGCCGGAGTTCCTGCTAAAGTCAGTGGACGCCATTCCTGGGCGGCTCCAGAAGCTGGTGGAAAGAGTTGGAGCCCACATTGAATTTTAGAGAAAACCTACCATGTATGCCTACCTTTTCATATTATTTCTTCTGAAATAAATGGATAATATACGTATTTTTTTACCAATCCAAAATAGGGAGCTACTTTCCGCCCACCCTGTATATATATATATTCCGACTGTATAGATAGCGTAGTGGTAATAACTCGGGTTCCATCAGCAAAATACTCCTTCATACCGTTTATGTAGGGTTCATGGCCCTATCCGCGACTAAGGAACACGGCATTGCCGAGTGGGATGACTGCATTTGTACCTTGAAAACACTAAGCAAGTTAAATTTATTAATAAGATTTAATAAAATAATGGTATTTGACAACGTTACCAATAAAGCTTACTAAAATTGGCACCAGGTTCTTTATTTGATAAATTAGGTTCGAATAAATAATAAATAGTGAATAAATGATAAAGAGGAAATAAAATAAAAAAACTTAATCCGAAATTACATTAACGTGTTAATACGACACCTGTTTCACCTTGTTCGCACATAAGTCTCCCCTAAGGCTGAATAAAATCGTTTGACATTAGCCAGAGTAAATTCAGTAGAGTGGCTCAAAGCTCACGAAATCTATAAAGAGCTAAATTGATTATCTTACGAACGACCTTAATGTAGTAAATGGAGACTCGGGGAAAAGGGCAAGTTCAAAGTCACGATCAAATAGTCTTTCAAATAAGCGTACCTTCTCCGGCATCGAGTTCTGCAAGGAACATAATTTACAGTATAGAGTAAATGCTTGTTACCACCTCTTTTTCACGCTGATTACAATCCCGTGAAAGCGAGAAATGTTCGAAAACCAACAATCATTGGCCAGTATTAATCAATCACGGGTTAAAGTTCGTAAATTATATCTACTTGATTTATTAAAATTCATCGATTAAATAACTACACTATCATAACTAATGATGTACAGGGTGGCCCATAAGTCCCACTCGGTTATAATTAAACCGAAAATACAAAAAAGTCAAACAAAGTAAAAAGTTCAGAAAAAGTATAGAAATATTTATTAATTATTCAAAGTGCAAATGTATAACGATTATAAAGGGTGATCCAGAGAAATGGGACCCAAAAGAAACCCCTGTAACTCTTAAAGTATAAGTCCTTTTATAAAATCATACGCATCATTCGAAAGAGGATAGTTACAAGTTTGTACAGGATTGTATAGGTTTTGACAATACAAGACAAGATAAGATACAAAACAAAATAAAAGTGTTAGTTAAAACTAACCCTTCAAGATGACTGCATGGACTGTGGAACAGCCGCGTTTCATAACTGAGCAATATTATGAGCATGGAAGAAGTGTAGTTTCAGCTCAAAGATCTTTCAAGACAAATTTTCAGATGTCAAAATCACCTTCTAAGAAAGTAATCCGTCGGTGTGTCAGAAATTTTTCCCTAACTGGCAGCATTGGAAAAAGAAAACCAACTGGAAGAGTGCGCACAGCAAGGATAGACGAGATCATTAACAGAACTCATGAAATTGTACAGGATAATCCTAACATAAGCATCAGACGTGCTTCTCAGCTGTTAGGAGTTGGATATGGAACAACAACACACCGTATATTCAAGCAAAATTTAATGCTCTTTCCATATAAAATTCAAACAGTGCAACAACTAAACGATGGAGATTTCGCACGAAGACGACAATTCTGTCAATGGATCCAACAGAAGGTAAATGACACCACCAATTTTCTAGCAACTTTGATTATGTCAGACGAAGCCCATTTTCACTTGAATGGAACTGTAAACAAACAAAATTGTCGTTTCTGGGCAACAGAAAATCCATTGAATATTACCGAAGTCCCGTTGCATAGTCAGCGTGTAACTGTTTGGTGTGGTCTTACTGCATCTCAGATCATAGGGCCGTACTTTTTCGAGGATTCCACCGGAAACACAATGGAGCACATTTGAAAGGAGTCATTTTTAAAAAATAAATATTTCATAATAAACTTGTAACTCTACTCTTTCGAATGATATATAGTTTTTATGAAAGGAATTAAATATTAAGAATATTTGGCTTTTTTTTATGGGTCCCATTTATCTGGATCACCCAGTATAACGATTTCGACAAATATTCTTTCCTTTAGTAATCGATTACGTCAGTGTGAGCTCCGCTAGATGAATTTTTGCTTTAATTATAACCGATTGGGACTTATGGGCTACCCTGTACCTATAATGAGGATAATAGTGTAACCAGTGTAAGCCTATGGAGCATAGCAATTTTTTGCTTGTTTAAGAATACATTAACGTTTTAATTTACGTTTCGTTTGTCTCTGTAAAGCATTCATTACAAATACTTTTATTCTATAGCGTATTAACCCGTACCGTTTTATATTTCGTTCGTTTATGAAAGGAATTAAAACTTCAATATAATCGATCCTTTATTTTCAAAGATATATTTTATTCTACATAAGATAAGTTCCGTATGTAACTGCAGCCTAAGTAATGTAATTTTAATTTATTTTAGGGGTTCTGTCATATATGTGGAAATGAAATGATTAGTTTGTTTAACCTCCTTAGCAACAGCTAAGGTCATATGACGGACGGGACCTACAGCTTTACGTGGGATCCGAACCACGAGTCGCTACATAGTCTGGACGCGGCGAACGGTCTCCCATCCAACTACTACCCAGACCCAATGTCGCTTAACTTCGCTGATCAACGGGAAACGGTGTTACGACAATGGCTACGAAGGTAGCCCTCATATATGTGGAAGTTGGGGAGAAGGGTTGTGTACTGGGGGCAGACCCCAAATAATTTTATTTAGTTGCTATTTAATTAAACTGTTATTTGACGTGGAATAACAACTCACCAAAGAACGGAACTCAGAGTTCCCTGAGGGACCAAATTGTGGGATTCCCCAAGGATAGCCACTAGGTTTCTGCAATCAGTAGATTTTGCTTCCTTGCGTGTTGTTAAATATGACATTTGTAAAATATTAAATAATCTTGGAGGTGATATCAACTACTTTCGTAGAAAAAGCGGCAAATTACGTAATTACACGTAATTAAATTATATAATACATCATTATCATTACGTCGCTATGATCCTCACCTTTTTACTCATCTTCTAATTGCGTCTTCAACTTATGATTGCAATCTCAATCAATGCAATTCCTTTGAAGGTCAAGTTACAATTTAAAACGTTTGGATTATAAATAACTAAAAAAAAAATATTACAGGATTAATTTTTGGGGGGTAACTCCAAAACGGAATTGTTTTATAGGTAGAGCCCCCACTTGGTTCAAAACGTTATTGGATTTCAATTCTGTACAATAAATTTTCTTAAAGCGAATGACAATAGACAGACATTTCATTAATGAATTTCTTTTTCTTTTCCGAAGGAAATCTTTTGCGGCGGTTGGAAATTGTGGTTGATTTTTATATAGTCATTTCTCTATAAAATGATAACCTCCAATGTCTCTACTTAATGGAAATTATAAATGTGAATAGATAAGAAGGCCAAGGAAGGAGCCAAGAAGGTATAAAGAGTAGGAGAGAGAGAGAGAGAGAGAGAGAGAGAGAGAGAGAGAGAGAGAAAATGCAACAAGCTTATAACAGCAATCTAGAACCAATGAAATGCTGTAAAACAAAAGAGGAAAAGTGTAGTAATACATAAATTAAATTATTTATTTGTATTTTGAACCATACTATAAACCATACAATAATATAAACCATATAAATAATATGGCATGGTTTGGTTTATATAATATAAACCATTTCTTTAATAATAAAGAAACGAGTAAAAGGTCGTCGAAGAAAGAAGAGATGGAATTAATTTCAGATAATATACCTTATGAACCTTATGTTGTTTCGTGCGTTGGTCTCTCTTCACACGGAGGTCAAGCTGGTGGCCCCGCCTCTATATATATATATATATATATATATGATGCATTTCACAACTGAAAGCGTGAAATGAATAAATGATGCGCATCTACGAGGAAAAATTGCTTTTCATTTTTCCTTGTTTATCATCACACACACACACACACACACACACACACACACACACACACACACACACATATATATATATATATATATATATATATATATATATATATATATATATTCTGCGTACAAAATCCTCTTACACACAAAATCTGGAAAAAAAAAGTATCGTTTTTCTTAGAATCGGCGATGAAAAACGTAAAGAAAGCAAGAAAAATCTTCTCTGAATACGTCTTGAGCATTCTATAAGAATTATTCTGCCAAAACATTCTTTGAGAATTCGAGCCTGAATGGGATTTTAAAATAGCGCTATTTATTTCAATAATAATAATAATAATAATAATAATAACACTGATAATAATATTAGTAATATTTCTCAATTGGGGCACAAATTATGTTATGTGTTATGAGTTAGGTAAGTCACTTCTTTGTCCGACTATTTTCTTGTTCGATTGCTTTTACTAACGTTTCGTTGAAGCGCACACGGACATCTTCAGAACTTGTTAGGAATTGATTCTTATAGGAGATCAAGGTGCTTATGTGCAGTGATGGCCTTCCATGAATGCAACAATCTCTTCTTAATGATGCTTGTTTTGATTGGAAAGTCGTCAATACAAATAACCACTGTCGTAACCTCAACAACCTCCGAAGATGTTCAAGTGGTGCTTGGACGAAACGTAAGCCAAATGAATAGAGCGAGAAGACCGTCGTAACACCAGTTCCCGTCGTTCAGCGAAGTTAAGGAACATTGGGTCTGGGTAATAGTTGGATGGGTGACCGTCTTCTGCGTCCAGATGATGTAACGACCCATGGTTCGGATCCCACCTCAAGTTGTATGGCTCCTTCGTCACATGAACTTATATGCTGTGAAGGCGATTAAACAACCCATCAAAAAAACGAGAAGATAATAATAATAATAATAATAATCTCATTTGAGAAAGTAAATATTTTTTATTAAAATCTGACTTGCATTCTTTACTTTAAGATTCTTTAAAGCTAAATAAAGCAAATCAATTTCACTGGTACATTATTTTTGTTATTATTAGAATTGTTAATACACTTATACAGTATATGTATGCAGTATAAGCCTACAGGATCACGTATCCTCATTATGTGAGTATTATCCATTGTACTACATTAAGAGCCACTCCCCTCACTGAGCCTTCTTCGGTGATCTCTTCCTCTCCGTGTTGAATATGAATGAGGGGAAATTTCGACCATAAATGACTCGTAATTGGCATTTAGACTTTAGATAAACTCACTCCAGAATCTTCAGATACAAAGTTTAGGTATTAACAAGTTCATTTTAAGTTGGCGTCGTCAAGTTCTGGGGATTTTCGAAGTTTGAAGATTGTGGAAAATATGATTCTTGGAGTTTCTTTAAATTTGGTAATTCGTTTTTAAATAATTTTAATAATTATGTTTCAGTATTACATGTGGTCGCGAAAAACAACAACAGTTTACAGATAACTCGTTTATTCGTTTAACTCAGGTTAATTTAACCTAATCTAAAAAAAATCATTACATCGTTGCCTGAGGTTACTTGATTTCGCGTTTTTAAATTAAAATCCTAACGTGGGTGAAATTCGAAAAAATAATCATTGTATACGGTAAAAAATAACTTTCTCTAAACATTCTGATAGGCTCCCCTTACCTTAATACAACGAAAGTAACTAGAAATTTGAAAATATAACAAATATGACCCGTTGGAGCTACTTGGGCATTTATGTTATATATATATATATATATATATATATATATATATATATATATATATATATATATACATATACTAGGGGCACTCAATATATTTTTCCCACCCTTTTTCCTTAGCTAAATAATAAGCCGTGGGGCTGAAATGTCTTTTGGGCCGTAAGTTTGAACTTTCTGCCATTCACATAACTGCATTTTTCAAGTTTGAACCTTCCCTCCTTGTATAAAACCCCTTTTAAACGCCCTTGTATAAAACCAATGGTTAACGCAGTTTGGAAAATGGCGTCTGACAGTGATGTGCGTCGTAAACAGAGAGCTGTTATCGAGTTCTTAACCGCAGAGAAGGAAACAGTTGGAAATATTCACAAACGTCTACAAAACGTTTACGGAGATGCTATTGTTGTTCGAAGCACAGTTGGACGCTGGTCTAAACATGTAGGATCATCGGGGAGAGGGAGAGCCAGCCTCGATGACGAGCCACGCAGCAGTCGCCCGGCATCGGCTGTCACATCTCACACTGTGCAACGTGCTAACAGCATCATTCGATCAAATCGGCGCGTCACATACAAGGAGCTAATTCGCTGAATTAGGGAAGGAAGTGTGAATACGATAATTCAGCAAATGGAATACTTAAAAGTGTGTTCATGGTTTGTTCCTCGCGAACTGACTGAAGATCACAAAACCCAAAGAAAAGAAATTGCGTCTGAGTCGTTGGTTCGATACGAGACAGAAGGGGATGACTTCCTTTCACGAATTGAGACTGGGGATGAGACCTGGGTACATCACTTTGAACCTGAAACAAAACGCCAATCCATGGAGTGGCATCACACAGACTCCCCACCCAAGAAAAAGTTCAAAATGGCTCCCTCTGCAGGAAAAGTTATGGCCACCATCTTCTGGGACATGAAAGGGGAGATTCTGGTGGACATTATGAAGAAAGGACAAAAATTCAACTCAGAGGCATATATTGCTACCCTACAGAGACTCCAGACACGTATAAAGCGAGTTCGACCGGAGACAAAACTGGAAGACGTCCTTCTTTTGCACGATAACGCAACACCACACAACAGTTTACAAACAAGAGAGGCCATCACAAAAATGCGCATGACTGTGTTACCTCACCCTCCATACAGCCCGGATCTGGCACCTTCAGACTTCCATTTGTTTGGGCCAATGAAGGATGCTATTCGTGGAAGAAAGTTTCAGAGTGATGATGAGATTGTTGAGGAGGTTAAGAGGTGGCTCCAGCGGAACCCAGCGGACTTTTACCAGCAAGGAATAAAGGCCCTTGTTTTGAAGTAGAGGAAAGCCGTAGAAAAGGATGGAGACTATGTGGAAAAATAAAAACTTGTAAAAAAGGTATGTAACTACTTGCGTACAAAATTTCTAGAACTTACAAAGAAACTTGGAAAGAAAAAAAAAGGTGGGGCAAAATATCATATATTGAGTGGCCCTCGTATATAACCATAAATTTTTATTATAAAATCATTCATAAATACTTTTACCTTTTCCGTCCAAACCATATATAAGCTTTAAAGATGAAATATATACAGAACTATAAAATAAGATTTTAGGCAAGATATCGTCAACAGCACCTGACTTATTATCTTCGCAGTGTTATGAATAAACCTACAAATACTGTATTTTTTAGATAATAGTAAATAAAATGTCAGTTGCAAAATCCGTAGAGTTTTTCATAATACTTCAACTTAATATTATCCATTCATATAATTTATTTTATATATATGTGATGTATGAATGTGATGATGATATAATGATGATCTACAGATCTACAGAAGCTAAGGCTAACAAAGACCCTAAGATCCACTCTAAGGTTAGCCCGAGAGAAAGAAAAGAGTAGAGTGTTAAAAGAAGAGAGTAGGGAGTTAAAAGAAGAGAATAAGGGGTTAAAAGAAGAGAATAAGGGGTTAAGTAAGTAGCAAAACCTATCATTCGTGGGTTAACATTCATTCAGAAAAAGAGAGAGAAAGACTCACCATCATCATCCGCCAGCCACTGCCGACAAGTCGGAAAAATAGTCGAAGAGAATAGGAAAGGGGTGAAAGATGAAAAGAAGTAAAATAAGAACGCTTACAAACCATGCAAACACAGTCTTAACTCAATGAAGCACTGTCATACCATGCAAACTACAGACATGCAAGTAAAGAGAGGATGAGAAAAAACAAAAAAAGTATGAAGAATATAACAAAAAGTGGGTTAGTTTACGCTACGAGCTACATCTAAGTTCGTGTTAGTCTATTTTTTTTAATAATATAAATTTAACGCTGACATATCACACGCTGGCATGTCACAAGCTGGCATGTCACAAGCTGGCATCAATCGTCAACAGACTCAAACCTCGACTATCACCCTCAGAGCTCCTGTTGCTAACTGTTTTATTACTTTAAACGACGTTAATATTTTTAAGATGCCTATCTAAAAGGTTTTTAAACATATTAACGCTGGTAGAGTTCACGACGGACGCGGGAAGTTTATTCCATTTATCAATGTAAAAACGTTTTTAGCGATATTAGTAATGAAACGTCTACCACGTAATTTAAATCCGTTATTACGAGTATTGCTATTATCGAAAATGAACAATTTGTCAAAATTTACGTTATCTATTTTATTAACGATTTTGAAAACTTCAATAAGCTCCCCCCCCTTTAATCTCCTAGTTTCGAGTGAATGTAAGTCTAACTCTTTAATCCTATCTTCGTAAGACTTGTTGCGTAGTGACGGAATTAGTTTCGTGGCGCGTCGCTGAACCCTGTCCAACCTATCACTATCCTCACGCAAATACGGGCACCAAAACTGAACGGCATACTCTAAGTGAGGCCTGACTATGGACTTGTAAAGGGGCAATATAATATTCCTCGAATTAAATTCGAAATTACGTGCTATGAAGCCTAACATCCTATTAGCTTTTGCGCAAGACTCCAGGCACTGGTTCCTAACTTTTAAATCCTTAGATACGCGTACGCCTAAATCTACTTCCTCGTCAACGCTCGTTAACTGTCTATCGTTTATCGTGTACGTGTAATTACACCAGTACACATTTGAAAACTTGCCGATCGATTTGTACAAACTAATTGGTGATTCTATATAATTTGAGTGCGCTGATCTCAAAAATATAGTTAGTTTTTCTCTATCACGTATGGATTTCTTACTACAGGGTGTGTCATAAATCCCCCATTTATCCCCAAATGTGAACCATCTTTCCTTGATTGTTTAAATATACGAATGGTTATGGTAACTTTATGGTAGTGTGTTGGTAGTGATCGCGACTCCTATTCTAGAGGTCCCAGGTTCGGATCCTGATTGGGGCATTTGTGTGTATATATATATATATGATGAATAAAACCACGAAGGAAAAAGAAACACAAAGGGTGCTCAAGCGCTTTCGTCTAATGACATCCTCAGGAACACTGGAGTGAAAGGACAGATCAAGGCAATATATAGGTTACAAAAATAAACATATACATACACATTCACATATATATACATATATATATATATACATATATATATATATATATAAATATATACATATATATAGTAAGCATAGAAAAAAATTGTGGAGGAGCCAACATTTATATGGTCACAGAAAAATAAAGAAATAAAAATAAATATAAATATAAATTGAGAAAAAATTAATTACAAAATAGTGCCTTAGTGATATATATGTCACAGCCTAAATAATCATAAAGAAATAAACAGGCAAATAAAAAAAACCCATAAATACATATACATACATATATATATATATATATACATATATACACATATATATATATATATATATATATATAAAGACACTTTTAGCACTTTGGCCGACCTTCCATATAAATTCAAATGGCTTTTTTATGGAACAGGTCACAAAAGAATAAAGAAATAAAAATAAATATAAATATTGTAAGTAGAGTCTACCATTCAAGCTCAAGAGGGAGGTTTTACAATCGATTTAATAGATGCTGCCAAAATGATATATATGTCACATTATTAAAAAATAAAAATTGAAAGATAAATTTTAAGAGAGGCACACCAATTTATAAGGGAAAAAATTACCACATATGCATATTATAGTCACAAACGAATACAAAAGTACAAATAAATATAAATTGGAAAACAAAATGATCCCTAGATGATATATAAAGAACAATAAAATATATATACAACCTATTTACGGTATATATACGAAATATAAACGCAATATATACAGAATATATATATATATATATATATGCATAAGGGAAAAAAATTACCAAATTTGTTTTTATAATTATTGTCTGAGAAAAACGGTAGGTCGCAAAAGAATAAAGAAATAAAAATAAATATAACTTGAAAAAATTACAAATAATACACGTACACATATATACCCGCATACCCAAATATATATATACATATACACACATATATACAAAAACACACACACACACACACACATATATATATGAATAGAAACGACATAAGTATTAAGGAACGTTTCTGCACACGAGGAGGAGAGATAACGAAATAATGAAAAATGAGGCGAACCGCCTGGGAATCGAACCCAGGGCCTTCCAATTGCCGGTCGGACGCTCTACCATTATGCTACGGACCTCACTCAATCACAAATCGAAATTCTCCCAAATAGGGCAGAAACCAATGCCCTCACGAAATGAGAAATCATCCCGCAGAACCTTTGTGAGGTTGTAAGGTAAGGTAAGGTACATACACATATACATATATATATATATATATTTAACTGCATACATACATACATACATACATATACACACATACATACATACATATACACATATACATACAAACACATTTAACTGCAATGACCACACACATACGCACATACACATACATACATACACATACACTCATACAGCAAAAAATTGAAAAATAAAATTGTAAGGGAAACAACCGACAAAAACAAATTTTTTACCAAAGATTTAACAACCTGCCCTTTTTGTTTAAATCCATTCTGAAGGAATTCAGAGCAATTTGTTTTTGTCGGTTGTTTCCCTTACAATTTTATTTTTCAATTTTTTGCTGTATGAGTGTATGTGTATGTATGTATGTGTATGTGCGTATGTGTGTGGTCATTGCAGTTAAATGTGTTTGTATGTATATGTGTGTATATGTATGTATGTATGTGTGTATATGTATGTATGTATGTATGTATGCAGTTAAATATATATATATATATATGTATATGTGTATGTACCTTACCTTACCTTACAACCTCACAAAGGTTCTGCGGGATGATTTCTCATTTCGTGAAGGTCAAGCTTGTATATATATATATATATATATGTGTGTGTGTGTGTGTGTGTTTTTGTATATATGTGTGTATATGTATATATATATTTGGGTATGCGGGTATATATGTGTACGTGTATTATTTGTAATTTTTTCAAGTTATATTTATTTTTATTTCTTTATTCTTTTGCGACCTACCGTTTTCTCAGACAATAATTATAAAAACAAATTTGGTAATTTTTTTCCCTTATGCATATATATATATATATATATTCTGTATATATTGCGTTTATATTTCGTATATATACCGTAAATAGGTTGTATATATATTTTATTGTTCTTTATATATCATCTAGGGATCATTTTGTTTTCCAATTTATATTTATTTGTACTTTTGTATTCGTTTGTGACTATAATATGCATATGTGGTAATTTTTTCCCTTATAAATTGGTGTGCCTCTCTTAAAATTTATCTTTCAATTTTTATTTTTTAATAATGTGACATATATATCATTTTGGCAGCATCTATTAAATCGATTGTAAAACCTCCCTCTTGAGCTTGAATTGGTAGACTCTACTTACAATATTTTATTTATTTTTATTTCTTTATTCTTTTGTGACCTGTTCCATAAAAAAGCCATTTGAATTTATATGG
Source organism: Bathynomus jamesi (assembly GCA_023014485.1). Taxonomy (NCBI): domain Eukaryota; kingdom Metazoa; phylum Arthropoda; class Malacostraca; order Isopoda; family Cirolanidae; genus Bathynomus; species Bathynomus jamesi. Next base: position 30,669 of record JAJOZX010010098.1, read on the forward strand.
AAGGTCGGCCAAAGTGCTAAAAGTGTCTTTATATATATATATATATATATATATATGTGTATATATATGTATATATATATATATATATGTATGTATATGTATTTATGGGTTTTTTTTATTTGCCTGTTTATTTCTTTATGATTATTTAGGCTGTGACATATATATCACTAAGGCACTATTTTGTAATTAATTTTTTCTCAATTTATTTTATATTTATTTTTATTTCTTTATTTTTCTGTGACCATATAAATGTTGGCTCCTCCCACAATTTTTTCTATGCTTACTATATATATGTATATATTTATATATATATATATATGTATATATATATATGTATATATATGTGAATGTGTATGTATGTATGTTTATTTTTGTAACCTATATATTGCCTTGATCTGTCCTTTCACTCCAGTGTTCCTGAGGATGTCATTAGACGAAAGCGCTTGAGCACCCCTTTGTGTTTCTTTTTCCTTCGTGGTTTTATTCATCATAAATACTTTTCACGTGTCACTTTCGTGAAATAATTTTTCATATATATATATATATATATATATATATATATATATACCAGATGTCCCTAGAAAATGTCCCTATTTCTAAATAAATGTTCCAATCTAAAAAAGGGAATCCGGCCACGAAGACAAACGCAATAAAACATACGAATTTATTAATCTTAATTCAAAAACATGTCCAGTGTAACTGCCATTTTTTACTCTCACAATATTCAACCTTACACAAATGTTTGACATAATTTTGGAAGTAGTTCAGCTGGGATGTTGTTGATTACGTACCTCACCGACTGGTCTTTAGGTCTTCGAGTGTCTTAGTCTTCATAGAATAGATCCTGTCTTTTATGTAACCCCACACGAAAAGAAATCAGGGTGTATGAGATCAGGTGAGTAGGGGGGGGCCATTCCACTGGTTCATGAAGGAAGATTAGTCGCTCTGAAAAATACTTCCTCAGAAAGTTGCGAGTTTTACAAGCAGTGTGTGGAGGTGCTCCACCCTGCTGAAACCATTGTGAATCTGGGGTAATACAATTATTTCTTTTCCGGGACAAACCAATTGGTTGTGGTAAGTAGAAATCTTGTAGCATCTGACGATATAAATTTTGCGTTATCGTTACTGCTTTCCAATTTCATTCTCAAAGCAGTAGGGACCTACTACACCATACCACCCAACAGCGACTCAGATGTTGAGTTTAGCAACACTACATGGAAGCTGTATTAGAGCGTCAGCATGACTTACCCAGTAACGAAAGTTTCGCTTGTTACTCTCCCTAGACAGATGTACATACAGTAACACTCGTCAGTCAAGTGGATGTGTTTCAAAAACTCAGGATCTTCTTCTAGCTTTGCTAACATCCGTGTTGTGAATTCCATTTGTTTTTGAACATTATTCAGTGAAGCTCGTGAATGAATTTTGTAAGGAAAAAGGTTTAATTCGGTACGAAGTACATATACGATGCACAGAATTTCGTGAAATACCTAATTCTGCTGACAAACGTCGAATTGACTTCTGCGGACTGTGCACAATAATTTCATGAGCCATATTTAAGTGTTGCACAGTTCTTGTGGATCGTGGCCTACCACTATTACCCTTATGTTGATTGTCTACATTTCCCTTTGTCTAAGATTTTCTAACAATTAGTGATACTGTCATTCTATCGGGTGGATCTCTGCATCCATATTACCTGGAAATGTTCCTCTGCACCTGCGTCACAGAATTTGTCACATGAAACCACTCAACTATCTTGATTTTCTCTTCTAGCTGCAAACACGGCATCACTGTTCGAGAGTTCAGCCATTTTGTTCCGTGTAGATTAGTGGATTAGGTCCTTAAGGAGACTTAGTCAAGACTTAGTTTTCTTTAAAGACCTTCTATGACCTTACTAGGTTATAGTCTCTTGGTAACGATATCGTCTTTCCCTAATTTCTACGAAATTAGGAAAAGTTATTGCTTTAAATGTGAAATGATGGAAGAAAGTTTTTAATACGTGTGGAATAAAAACCCCAATATAATACAATATACATCCATTATAAAATAACGGGCAAATAAAAAGAGGGACATTTTTTGGGGACACCATCCATATATATATATATATATATATATATTATATATATATATATATATATATATATATATAATAATGTTATAATGTTATAATGTTTCAGACCAACAAAGACCCTAGGATCCATTCATGGTGGTCTACCTAACTGTGTTCGTAATCGTGTATTGTGTATGTCCTCCGTGGTGGCGGAGGGGACCTACAATTTTACGTGGGTTCCGAACCACAAGAACATAAGAAACTTATTTAAAAACTGCCGGTAAATTGGCAACGACCAATTTTTACGAAACTAAATAATTATCAATTTAAAAATAATTAATTATCGGTTTAAAACTAAAGATAGAATCTCTCGGTCCAGAGGAGCAAGTCATAATAGACTACTATCCACAAATATGTTACATTCTATATCTATTTATAACGGACATGCAAATATATCAGACCCAAAGAATCCAGTCAATTTCATTACGGTATCCATCAAGTCACGGTCCATATCGATTGCGGACCAAGTCAAAATTTACAACCATATACATTATCAATTTAAAAATAATTAATTATCGATTTAAAACTAAAGATAGAATCTCTCGATCCAGAGGATCAAGTCATAATAGACTACTATCCACAAATATGTTACACTCTATATCTATTATATAACGGACATGCAAATATATCAGATCCAAAGAATCCAGTCAATTTCATTACGGTATCCATCAAGTCACGGTTCATATCGATTGCGGACCAAGTCAAATTTACAACCATATACATTACAATATATACACTTACGAGGAAAAGTGTAGGTGTGGCTGTAAAGACTGTACAGTAATGTAGAAATGTGTGTGCACCCATTATGGGTCTCCCATTTAAAGGTGTTTGTGGGGCAAGTGAAGAACATGAGTTTTTCAATACCTCACAGTACTATGGGGGGCACCGCTCGGCAGAGGAATCTCTTTAAATGGGGTGTGTAAGGACAGAGAGTATCCCCTAACCCAAGACGCTGCCTCCCTATATCCCACAACACTTGTGTTGAGCTGTGGGATCTATCCCCACAAAGCCTTAATTTTACTACCTTAAACTATACCCTTTCTATCAACATGCGCGTCCAATCGATTCTTAAACATGTTTATAGACGTGCTACTAATTACTTCTACCGGCAAACTATTCCAGCTATTTACTATTCTATGCGTAAAAAAGTTTTTCGCAACTGCTGTCTCGAACCTTCTACTTGTCAACTTACACCCGTTATTTCTAGTCCTATTATATTGAGATATTTCGAAAAAGCTATCTCTATCTACGTTATCAAACCCATTCATAATTTTGAAAACCTGGATTAGATCACCCCTTAACCTCCTAGTCTCGAGTGTAGTCAATTTTAACTCTTTAAGCCTATCCTCGTACGACTTTGACCTAAGAGACGGAATCATCTTAGTTGCTCGTCTTTGAACTCTTTCGATTTTGTCTATATCTTTGCGCATATGCGGATTCCAAAATTGGACCGCGTACTCCAAATGGGGTCTAACTAATGATTTATAAGAGGAACTATAATATCGCGCGATTTGTACTCAAAATTTCGAGCTATATATATATATATATATATATATATATATATATATATATATATATATATATATATATATATATATATATATATATAGAGGGTGTCCGTAAAAGGTCTTTATTTTAATTTTTTTTTTTTCAGAGCACATTAGAGAGAGAGTTACGAAACGTAAACTAGCCGAAAGATCAAGTTCAGAAGTTTAGATTTATTAGTTTAAATTAAAGAATTTCAATATGAGCGCCGCGAGGGGCTCGAGCAATATTAAACCGATATTCAACCTCCTGCCACACTCTTCTGAGAATATTTTGGTCAATCTTTGCAAAAACCTCTGTGATCCGTGTCTTCAGGTCTTGTAATATCGTCGGCAATGGAGGGACGTAGACATTGTCCTTAACAAACCCCCAGAGGAAAAAATTCATGGGTGTAAGGTCTGGATCTCGGCGGCCATTCCATAGGGCCTCCACGACCAACCCATCGATTTGGAAGAAGTCTATCCAGATACGACCGTACCTCGTTATGGTAGTGTAGTGGGGCTCCGTCTTGTTGGTAAATCAGATTTGGAATATCCTCAATCAGCTGCGGCATTAACCATTCCTGTAGTATGTCAAGATAGACGATTCCTGTCACTGTGGGTTCTGCAAAGAAGAACGGCACGTAAAGTTTTCCCTCTGACAATGCCGCAAAAACATTAACTTTGGGGCTGTCTCTTTCATTTTCGAATGACGTATGGGGGTTTTCACTCCCCAGATCCTCAGATATGCCGATTCACTCGTCCCGACAGATGAAATGTCGCTTCGTTACTGAAGATCAACCTGCCCATAATGGTGTCATCATCAGTCACTTTTACGAGGATCTCTGAACAAAACTCATATCGTTTCACTTTGTCTGTCGGCTGTAGTAGTTGCACAATCTGTAACCGATATGCATGGAGATGAAGACGTTTACGAAGAACCTACCAAACAATTGTTTTGAGAATGTTAAGTTGCCTACTAGCACGCCGCACCGATTTCTGCGGACTGTGCAAAAATGCTTGTCGTATGGTTTCAACACGTGCTCCACTCACAGTAGGTGTGCGGGGACTTTTTCCTGTACAGAGACATCCATCGTTCACAAAACGATTGTACTAGGCAAGAACCGAATGTTTACTTGGTGGCTTCTTCCTGTACCTCTGCCGAAACCGTCGTTGCACTGTCACAGCAGATTTTGTTTTCATGAAAGCCAACACGCAAAACGCCTTCTCTAATCCAGACGCCATTATACGATACTAACAAATGAAGCTTCCACCAGACGGCAACATTGAAGACTTCGGCCACCTAGCGGCCAGACTGAAAAAGAAAACAAATGAAAAATTAAAAGCGCTCTGAAAAATACATAATTAAATAGTAAATACCTTTTACGAACACCCTGTGTATGTATATATATATATATGTATATATATTATATATATTATATATATATATATATATATATATATATATACTATATTGTTTTCGCGTAAAAACTTTCATGAAATTCATTAATACTCAGGTGTTTCATCAAAAGTCGCAAGGACAAAAATCGATGCTTTTTTATTTTCTGTCATGACTGATTTAATAGATTTATTTTTTAAACATTTCAAAGGAAATAATAAAATAATCAGAAGAAGAAACACGTCATTATATGTATTTTTATTTGTGATGGAGGGGGTGGGGAAACGCTGGGCAAAGAAGTGGGTTAAACTGTATCACAAGTAGGGTTTCTCGTTTTCAGGGGTTTTCACTATCCCGGTTTTCCCCGACAAAATTGGCTATCGTCCAGGATCCCGGGATTTTCCAGTTTATAAACAATAATGATAATAAAGTCTTAAAATGTTTAAGCATTAGATAAATGTAGATTAGTTAGTTAATATTAAATAAATATATAAATATTTTAACACAATAATGATAAATACAGGGTGGGCCGTAAGTTTCCATACATAGGAAAATTTAAACGTTTGTTTTTATGTTTCAGATACCCTAAGAATATGCGTTTGTAAGATCTTGTTTACTGATGAAGCAAATTTTTACGTCAATGGAGAGGTTAATCGGCAAACATACGTTATTGGAGTAATGCTAAACCTAACTGGCTGAGTCCGACGAAGATGCAAGGTGCCGGTAAAGTGATGGTGTGGGCCGGGATATGGGGTGACAGAATTATTGGGCCAATTTTTGTCAGTGGAAATCTTAATGCCGAAAGGTATCTTAACATGTTGCAAGAAGAGATTTTCCCATCCCTGCTAAACGAGGAAGGTAACTTCCCAGTTTACTTCCAGCAAGATGGAGCTCCACCTCATTATGGTCGTCACGTACGTCGGTATTTGGATCAGCAGTTTCCGGATGCTTGGATTGGTCGGCGTGGTCCTGTGGAGTGGCCTCCCAGATCCCCAGATCTCACCCCCCTTGATTTCTATCTTTGGGGGCACTTGAAGGCCATGGTGTATCAGGAAAAGATACGAGACATAAATCATCTAAAGGAACGTATCACCAACGCCATTACAAGCATAACGTCAACTGTGCTAATGCGTGTTCATCAACAGTGGGGAACACGTATTGAAATGTGTTTTCAAAACAATGGCAACCATGTAGAGCATATTATATAAATAAAAATGGTTGTCCATAAAAAAATGTTTATTTTTCCTATGTATGGAAACTTACGGCCCACCCTGTATAATAAAGGATAGAGCCTAGGCCGAGTTTCAAACACTGCAGAAACATAAATACGGTATGTAACCTAGGCGGCTCTGCCTACAATGTTAATTTACAGTTTTTCACTTCAACAAAAATAAATTATATTATAATGTAATTTATACGAACACAACACCTTTTTATATACTTCTGACTAATTTTTAGTAAAAAAAAATATCAACAGCAAAAGGTGTGCCACTGATTTGAAAATAATAACCGAAATTAAAATCCACTAGAACACAAAATGTTCGATTCAGGGAAATCAAATGATTGGCTTTCAGTCCGAGTCAATCATCAAAAATACCAGTCATATTACGCATCATACAGGACATATTATAGACACTATTTGAGTTGCACAACAGAACGTGATTCGTGTTATTATAAACTTGTCATCATAGCCTTTATGTTTGTACTTTCTAAATACATTAGTAAATTAACGTAAAACTATTTGAAATAACGTTTTTAGAATACTTTGTAAAAACCGGGAAATACGGGGATTTGCCGCGCTTGTCCCGGGATTTAAGTTTATCATTTTCCGCCCTAAATCCCGGGATCTCAGTCGAGAAACCTTAATCACAAGTTCATTACCATTACAATAATTGTTAATTAATCTTAAAATACCAAACAAATAAAAATCATTCTAAATAAACACCTCAAAAAAAAAATACAAAAAGTAAATGATAAAATTATACCATAAAGTCATGAAAGATACGAACCAGTTCTCAAATAGAACCAAAACCAGCAAACATAACATTGCGGCGCTCTGATGTTGGGAAGTCAATTATGTACGCCGACTTAAATAAATACATCACGACTTGTAGTCTGGAAAAAAAAAGAGCCTTTTCATGTTAAATATAAAGCGATAATAAAATAAACGAACGTCACAAAAAAAATTATAAGAAAAGTAAAATAGACGCCATCTTGAAAATTTCTATGAAGTATTTTATAAATCAAACGCTTTCCAAAATCTAAAATATACTGAAACGTTCTTTGTAAAGAATAAACGACGATGATTAACATAAAATAGAATAAATTATCTTTTACATTAAAAATAGCTTCAGCTAAAAATTCTATATTTTCTTTAAATATTGTAAAACTTTAAATTTAAAATCATATTAATATTAACTCTTTAAGACAGGAATTTTTTGCGGGGTTAAGATATGAATGCGTGTATATGAAACGTTACCAATTTGTACCTGTCGCCCTGAAAAGGTTAAGTATAATACTTAAATTACTTGTAACTCATAACTCTACACCAATGTTAGTCGTAATTACCTTCGCCCGCGCGATGAGCGGAGTGAAGGTATCGTTTTCCGTCGTGTGTGTGTGTGTAAGATAAATTTCAAACGGTTCAACCATTTGAGAGTTCTTTGGGTGGAGGTGTGCATCGCCTGATTCCTTTTTGTAGTTTAGCTTTAAAGATGTTGGTAAGTTTAACGAACGAAACGTCATCTTTCATAAATATTTTGTTAAAACCTAAAAAACCTCTTATCCAAAGTTATCCTTAAAAAATTGGATACTCCAGCTAAAAAGAGTTTCGAGAAATTGGAAGCAAATTACAAAAAATACATATTATTTTTTATTATTATTATTATTATTATAATGAATGAATGAAACTTGTCCCATTATTAACAAAAATACACCTCTTGGCAATAAACAACCTTTGGTTGATGTCAGGTCTAAAAACACTATTAAACAAAAACAAAATATACAAAAATGTGAAGGAAGGTTTACTTCAAAAATAAGTATACACTCACTATTGAAACAAATTTAGGATCACTTTAACATATTGCTTCCCAAAGCATTCGGGAAGCAATATGTTAAAGTGATCCCTCCTGGGAAGCAATATGTTAAAGTGATCCCTCCTGGGAAGCAATATGTTAAAGTGATCCATTATGTTAACTGACTGCCCAGTTACGTCAACTGTACGCCTTTGACGATTGGTTAGGTTAAGTCTTGATATTTTCGTTAGTTTAAACGAAAATATAACGACTTAACCTAACCAATCGTCAAGGGCATACAAAAAAACAGTTTATTAAAGCGAACATTTTTTATCATACTCCTTATCCTAAATATTGGGAAGCAATATGTTAAAGTGATGTACACTGGGAAGCAGTATGTTAAAGAGAGGTTCCTGGGAAGCAATATGTTAAAGTGATCCCAAATTTAACTCATTAATGCAGAAAGCAAAAGGCTAGTTACTGTAAAAGTAATTTCGCAGAGAGCTTAGCCGCCAAATATAAATTAAAATATCAGCCCATCACATAAAGGAAACCGATCACCCAAAACGAATGCAGTCGACACTTCTGGGAACTACCTTGACGCAAACCTGTCAGTCAAAGCGCACACTGAAGGTGAATGCAATAAATTAACCAAAGTTTCATACATAATTAGAAAAGTAGGTGTAGTGCACCCAAAACAAGTCCTAAGAACCATATGCACTATACACTATACACTATACATATACACTATAGTATACCCACATTTGCATTTATTGAAGTGCACAACAATATTTAATTCAGACAGTGGTGATGGTCATGCGAAAAGGAACACTATAATTAAGAAAATTTATAAATCGAACAAACATATAGAAAGTACAGACATAATGTTCCACATATGATAATAAAAACCCACTCTAATAGACAGAGTTTATTTCCACAACAGTTTCGATGCCCACTGGCACCCGAAGAGGATGCCAGTGGGCATCGAAACTGTTGTGGAAATAAACTCTGTCTATTAGAGTGGGTTTTTATTATCATATTTTGACCTTCACGTAGAAAAGTGAAGTTTTTTTGCATTTAAATGTTCCACGATTTAAAAATTCTCGAACTACTCGTAGCATGCAGTATATATTGAGAAACTAAACATTACCTCGTTTTGTAGGAAATCGTCACTAATACTATTCCAGAAATTATCCAAAACAAAATATTAGTCTCCCAAACGCACCACTGTTTCGAGTCGAAATAGTGGTGCGTTTGGGAAACTAATACGAGGGCCACTCAATATATTTTGCCCCACCTTTTTTTTTTCTTTCCAAGTTTCCTTGTAAGTTCCAGAAATTTTGTACACAAGTAGTTACATATCTTTTCTAGAAGTTTTTATTTTTCCACATAGTCTCCATCCTTTTCTCCAGCTTTCCTCCACCTCGAAACAAGGGCCTTTATTCCTTGCTGGTAAAAGTCCGCTGGGTTCCGCTGGAGCCACTTCTTAACCTCCTCAACAACCTCATCGTGCAAAAGAAGGACGTCTACCAGTTTTGTCTCCGGTCGAACTCGTTTTATACGTCTCTGGCGTCTCTGTAGGGTAGCAATATATGCCTCTGAGTTGATTCTTTGTCCTTTCTTCATAATGTCCACCAGAATCACCCCTTTCATGTCCCAGAAGATGATGACCATAACCTTTCCTGCAGAGGGAGCCATTTTGAACTTTTTCTTGCGTGGGGAGTCTGCGCGTGATGCCACTCCATGGATTGGCGTTTTGTTTCAGGCTCAAAGTGGTGTACCCAAGTCTCATCCCCAGTCACAATTCGTGAAAAGAAGTCATCCCCTTCTGTCTCGTATCGAACCAACGACTCCGAAGCAATTTCTTTTCTCTGAGCTTTGTGATCTTCAGTCAGTTCGCGAGGAACAAACCGTGAACACACTTTTGAGTATCCCAGTTGCTGAATTATCGTATTCACACTTCCTTCACTAATTCGTAGCTCCAGTGATAGCTCGTTGTATGTGACGCGCCGATTTGATCGAATGATGCTGTTAGCACGTTGCACATTGTGAGATGTCACAGCCGATGCCGAGCGACCGCTGCGTGGCTCATTATCGAGGCTGGCTCTCCCTCTCTCTGATGATCTCACACGTTTAGACCAGCGTCCAGCTGTGCTTCGATCAACAGCATCATCTCCCTAAACGTTTTGTAGACGTTTGTGAATATTTCCAACTGTTTCCTTCTCTGCGGCTAAGAACTCGATAACAGTTCTCTGTTTACGACGCACATCACTGTCAGACGCCATTTTCGAAATTGCGTTAGCCATCGGTTTTATACAAGGAGGGAAGGTTCAAACTGGAAAAATCTGGTTATGTGAAGCGCAGAAAGTTCAAACGTACGGCCCAAAAGACATTTCAGCTCCATGGCCCATTATTTAGCTAAGAAAAAAGGGTGGGGCAAAATATATTGAGTGCCACTAGTATTTTGTCGAAACTTTCGAGAAAATACAATCAAATACATACTGTATATCAGGAAACCAAATTAACTCTGTGCAACAAGATATCTATGCTCCACTGGACGAAACCCGTGAAACAACTTCGATCAAAAGGTTAAAGAATCTAACACGTTAAAAAGCTTCCAGAGCAAACTGAAAGATAAATTCAGAAAATTACACAAACCATATTATCTCTATTCCTCACTTATTTCCATTCCAATTCGTTCCCGTCTCCTTCTACCAATTACAATTAAGATAAGTAAATTTTATTCCAACAGAACCTGAAAATTTTTGTGTAATGTCAAATTAATTAATATTAATTCCCGTACAATGCCAAGGTATTTAATATTATACATAGACTCTATATAATTATTTTTAAAAGTTGTCAAATAAACCCATTCACCCAATTAAACAAAATTTCCTTGCAAATGACACTTCTATACTATATCTGTAGAGGCGTACTTAGCATTTTGCTATCCATAGCAGTGCTCTTCAACCTGGGCGGTACCGCCCACTAGTGGGCGAAGGATCTCATTAATTTAAAGGTAATTGCAATTAATTTTATTGTTTTAGGCAGGGTATATAACTTTTAGTTTGAGTTTTTGCATTTTTAATTTTGGTGGGCGATACGGAGATTCAAAAGTTACAAAAGTGGGTGGTAAGCATAAAAAGGTTGAAGAGCACTGATCCATAGGCAGGGAAATTGTCACCACAGTGGTTTATAGTTGTGCCATTTGATATCGCTAGTTTGCTATAAGAGGCTGCTCTTCTTTTTTATTTTAAAACTTATTTGTGAATCCATTTCATTTGTTAATGCTTATAACTTATTTAGTTTCTATTTTTGTTTTCTTTTCCTTATTTAAGTTGAAATACGACAAAATTTGCCGCCGTAGGCGGGTGCCTACTCTGCCTATACATAAATCCGCCTATGTACATATGTCTAGGAAATCATTTACTGATCCATATTTACATAATTCTTGTTTAATTCACTCTATATTCTTTGTTTGTGTAAAAACAAAACAATAAATAAAATAATAAATAAATAAATAAATAAATAAATTATTTAATTTCTTATTAAACCCATTGTTATTCACCTTCCGCAATGTTACACATGCTGAGAGCGAGAACTCAAAACACAAATAAAATATTAATCCCAGCCAGAATACTCAACATCTCTTCGATAATAAAATATAAAGAAAATAGAAAGAAAAAGTTACTGTCGGATTCAAGAACTGTAATTTAGCTCTGCTTCCTTTTAATTTATTTAAGTGAATCTCGGATGTTTCAAATTTTATTCCCAAACAGTTTACAATTAAAATGCACTTTTCAGGTAATCCTTTTGCATTCTCTTTTTTTTGAAAGTGGCGCGGATGTATTTAAATTATTTAACTCCTTTCTCTCTTAGTATCGACGACGCTTTTCTGTAAAAAAGTTTTAATTTTAAGAATAAAACTGTTAATTTATTCCGAGTCGAAGTCGAATATAAAGTTTTGTTTTAAATGCATGAATTATTCTCCGGACTATAACCAGTGATGTAGTCGAGACCACCATGGCCGAGACCGAGATCTAAGCACCCGAGACCGAGATCTAAGCACCCGAGACCGAGATCTAAGCACCCGAGACCGAGATCTAAGCACCCGAGACCGAGATCTAAGCACCCGAGACCGAGATCTAAGCACCCGAGACCGAGACCAGAGAAAAAGGTCTCGAAACCGGTCTTGAGTCCTACATTACTGACTATAACAGCTATACAGAGTCATATGACAAAGGGAGTTTACGATTTCATTGCGTGAAATCTGTACCGTGGATAGGGTTGCCAGATTTTTAAAATGCCCATGCGGGGCAAAATTTTTCTGAGGTTTTTTTTTTAAGGCCAAATTTTTTTTCAAATTGAAACTAGATTTCTTCAACGGTTACAACAAACAAAATTAGAAAAATTTTATTACAATAATATTTAACAATTAAACATCGTGAATAAATTGAAATTATTATACATAATATTGAAATTCTAAATCAATTCATCCCTAAAAAATTTGCTTAAAAAATATTTTTTGCGGGACATTTTGAACGCGGGATTTTGACGCGGGATTTTGACGCGGGATTTTTGGATCAAATGCGGGACTGTCCCGTAAAACACGGGACGTCTGGCAACCCTAACCGTGGGTTAGTGCATCATCTGGCTATTTGAATATAAAGTGTTGTATCGGATATGTAAAATTATAGGGTTTACAAAAATCTTTTTCGTGATTTTCACAAGTTATATTTCATGATGTTGAAAAAATAAAGTAATGCGATATGTTTTAAAATAAAGCACAATACCTTACGTTTTATGCAAGTTCATTAGTAAACCTCTACAAGCGTGATGTGTTCAGATGGGGGCTCTGCAAACATCTATCTAATCGATACTCGATTTCAACCCACACCAGGCTCATCATCTCAGGCGTCATTGGCTGCTGTAATCTTCTGTTTCAGTGATTTGACGCTACTCGATTTTTTTCCTTTGGGGAGACGTGAAAGACTTTATTTCGAAAATTTAGTGAAACATTCAGAATCGCTGAAACGGAAGATTACAACAGCCATCAACACATTGTTACCCGAGATGTTGAGCCTGGTATGAACTAAAATCGAGTAGCGATTAAATGTTTACAGAGCCACCAACGGGGTATATGTAGAGGTTTACTACTAAACGTGCGTAAAATTTGGGGTACTGTATTTTAATTTAAAGCATACCGCATCATTTTATCTCTTCTATATCATGAAACTGACCTTGTTAAAATCACGGAGAACATCTGTGGAAACCCTATATTTTCTCTAATAAAAGATATACAGTTTATTAAAATTAAATAAATATAAAATTTCTATCAATTAAACTTATATTTAATCAAGAACTATAAAAAATATTGAAATATATTTTAGGATTTAACATTTTTCAAGTCGGAATTTGGTAAGAGATTTAGTTCCTCGAAAAAATATGATTCTTTCAATACAGAAGGATTATTTAACTACCAATTCGTAATGTTCAAGTTTTCCAGGAAATATTTAGGGAAAAAACTAAATTGGGTTGCCCCCATATTTTTAATGAAAAACCACTTGGTGCTCCTAGAAAAAAAAATTATGACTATAACGCCTCTACTAAGGATTCATTTCAGTTCAGAGTCATTTCGTAATAGTTTGCCAACTGGCTTTCATACAGTTTTTGAAGTACCTTGCGCTACTCGTACTTTTTTACGAAGCGACCAACCACCGGAGCGGGCCTCTAACACTAGGGTTAAAAAAATCCCATGTTTGAATTGCTCGAAATGTTATATTGTTGAGACCAGTGACTTTAAACGTCGTCTTTATCAGCACAAATATAGTCTAAATATTGGTGCTCATAACTCAGCCTTACATAAACATCGCTTAGAATGTGACCATAGTATAAATATTAACAATTCCTATCTTCTTAATGCTGATAATAATGAGGGAAGGAAATTGATTGAGTCCTATTTGATAAATAACCGATAGTTTTAATGTCAAAAATGATCTATTTTCCTTAGATTTTTTAACTAACTTTTATTTATCTTCTATATGGTTTGTATCCAGGCCCTTCCAGTTGCCAGAGGCATAACGTTTTTTTAATTCTCTTCTGTGTGCCCTTTCTCTCACTTCACCAGTTTTTATTCCTGCCTGAAAGAAGAAGGAAGTACCTTCGAAAAGATTTGCAGTTGCCTTTTAATTTAATTTTAATTTTTTTAAATTTCCTTTTGAAGATTTTACTTTCTCCTCTCTCTCTCTCTCTCTCTCTCTCTCTCTCTCTCTCTATATATATATATATATATATATATTATATATATATATCGGGTGGCTGGTAGTTCAGCAAGCATCAGGGATTCCACTCGGTCTTTCAGGATAGATCCTGAAAGATTCTGGTGCCGGACCCTGGAGCAGCACATCGAAACAATCCTCCGAAATCTTGAGTACGACACTGACTTTTTCGAGTCTCTCCTCACCTCCTAGTAGGCCCTTGCCGACTTGAAGCCGTCCGTCAAGCACAAGGAGGCAACACCAACTATTAAGTGGTTTTGTTTAGACATAGAATTAAATTGTCTAAAAGATGCAATAATCAGTTTTTTGTACCTCTATTTGTTACATCTGTGCAGGGGTGGGGGCAATCATTGTTTGCCACCCCTTTTATATATATATACAGGGTGTCCATAAAGTCACGCATCATAGGACAATAAACAATGTATATTTATTTATGTCTCCAACAGACCAAATATGTTGAGGAACATTCAAAGAAACCTGCCTTTTCGTTTACAAACATGTTTTGAGATTGGTGGGAATCATTTCGAACAAATAAATAAAACAAAATAAACAAATAAACAAAATAAATGTATTTTCCTATGATGCGTGACTTTATGGACACCCTGTGTATATATATATATATATATATATATATATATATATATATATGTGTGTGTGTGTGTGTGTGTGTGTACTGGGTTCGAAGTAAAATTGTGCAAAGAATCGCTATTTATTACAATAACTTCTTACGTAATAAATCCCAATGCCATCACGAAAATATAAAATAAAACAGTTGAAATAAAGTTGAAAGAAAGTTAAAGCAATTGTTGAAAGCACTTCTCCTCTAGCCTCAAAGCAGAACTGGACACGATGGTTCATATTTTGAAGCACAGGCTGAAGTTCGTGGGTTTTAATTCCGTCTAGAGTGCTTTTAGTGTTTATATACATTGCATAACCTCACTATTGGATATTGCCAATATACACGAAAATTATTAATAATTCGTAGCAATTTCTTTTTGAATATTTTGCACAGTATATATATATATATATATATATTGGTGAAGGCCGCTTCTGGCAAGCTTCAATTTCAATTTAAGCAGAAAGCAACAGACAAGAAGGAAAGAAACATCCATCAAGTTGGAAAGGGACTATATTTTGTATATTGCAACGTTTTGTAGTGAATACTCTTATTTTAGTTTCAAGATAAATGTTAATTTTACCGTCTTGAATTTCGGAATAGTATAAATTCATTTTAAATTAGTTACCCCATTATAATTCAATTGTGAACCACATTAATACTAATTTTATGTATACTATATTATTTTATTGTATGTAAACATAATTAATTATATATCACAATTGTCAGTTAATTATTTATATTCAAATATTTATTTTAATCTAATGCCATGTCCATTTTACAAATAAATAATAGAAAACCAAAGGTTATATTTTCCACCTTTGGTACTGTCGTAGTTTCGCCTAACGGACTCAATACGGCTAGTGAGATAATCACTGGTTGGCACTTAACTAGCGGCAGTGCTTATGGCTACATCATCCAGGTTAACCTATACCGGATAGATGCGCTACGGTCCCAAGCCGTAGCTTGCCTAGGCCAACGACGACGACGACGTAAACCAACAATTGGTGACCCCGGAGCTGGATTACCCCTTTTACCCGAACGACTAGGATTAGACTGTAACGTCGTTCGTGCCCATCACCCCCTTCACCCGAACGACTAGGACTAGACTGTAATGTCGTTCGTGCCCATCACCCCCTTCACCC
Organism: Bathynomus jamesi; assembly: GCA_023014485.1. NCBI lineage: Eukaryota > Metazoa > Arthropoda > Malacostraca > Isopoda > Cirolanidae > Bathynomus > Bathynomus jamesi. The sequence continues at coordinate 46,751 of JAJOZX010010098.1, forward strand.
GAGCGACTAGGACCAGACTGTAACGTCGCTCGTGCCCTCTGCCCATCACCCCCTTCACCCGAGCGACTAGGACCAGACTGTAATGTCGCTCGTGCCCTCTGCCCCTCACCCCTGCCCGTGCGCTCTGTGCCTGCGCTCGTCTCAACCTCCACTCCTTCGTTGGGAACTTGTCGTCTTGCTTGTACGTCAGCAAGCCTAGGAGAAGATGCCTGACGACGCTGGTGCCATCTCCCACTTGAGCGTAAAGCTCCCCGTCTTCTGGCCGGGTGATCCATTTATTTGGTTCCACCAAGTGGAATCACAATTCAACTTGGGAAGGATCACCGCTAGCAGGACGAAATACGATCATGTTTTGTCCTCTCTACCAGCGAGCATCATCTCTGAAGTCCGTGACGTCATCGTGTGTACTTCCACGAGTGAGGACCCGTACAACGATCTGAAGTCTGCCATCCTGTGCCGCACCACTGTCTCCGAGCGTGAGAAACTACATCAGTTAATCTCAAAAGAAGAACTTGGAGACCGTAAGCCCACTCAAATGCTGAGGGCTATGCAGTGCGCTCTAGGCGAACGCGCACAAACCTTCGATAAGGACATCTTTAGACAGTTGTTCTTGCAGAAACTTCCTCCATCAGCTCAGCGTGTCTTGGCCACTATGGATCCTGCTACTCCAGTTGATAAACTAGCAGAAACTGCCGACAAAGTAGTGGAGATTGACACAGCTCCGGTCAACAACGTGAACACACAATCGGAACTGAAGTTGAAAGTGGAAGAGTTAAGTCAACAACTCAACCACGTTTGTTCTCTGCTACAAAATCAACGGCAAAGAAGCCATTCTCGGTCAAGATTTACGAAGAGGTATCGTTCGAGTTCCGGGAAGATCTGCTTCTACCACTCGAAATTTGGAAAGAAGGCTAGGAAGTGCATCTCCCCTTGCAATTTTTCGTCGGAAAACCCCAGCAGCGAGTCCTAATGGCGTCTAGTACTCGCACTGCCAACCTGTTATTCATAAAGGACAGGAACTCTGGTGTCAATTTCTTGGTTGATACCGGAGCGTCAGTCAGTGTATTCCCTCAAAAATCTGGTCATACGCACTCGGAATCTCCGCCTCTATACGCTGCTAACGGTTCACGCATACCCACGTACGGTACTCAGTCGCGTGAACTAAACTTGGGCCTTCACCGATCCTTCAAGTGGATTTTCATCTGTGCTCAAGTGCGGCATCCCATAATCGGCGCTGACTTCCTCCAGCATTTCAAACTCCTGGTGGATCTTGACAAGCGACGCTTATGCGACCAGGCCACACTGCTTTCTGTTCTTGCCAAACAGGTTGCCCTTCCGGACGCCTCGAACTCTGCACTTTCCCTCGTTCCCCCTAATTCCATGTACCAGTGCCTTTTCCAACGATATCCAGGAATTCTTCAACCTATGCAGATGGGTGATACCATTAAGCACACCATTACCCATCACATTACAACAAAAGGTCCCCCTGTGTTTGCAAAACCCAGACGTCTTGCCCCGGACAAACTGAAAGCTGCCAAATCGGAATTCCAGCTTATGATGGATCTTGGGATAATAAGACCTTCTAAAAGCAGTTGGTCCTCTCCCCTACACCTGGTCCAGAAGAAGTCAGGAGACTGGAGACCATGTGGGGATTACCGGTTTTTAAATTCGACAACCATCCCGGACCGATATCCGGTACCAAATGTCCAAGACTTTACTTCTCTTCTCCACGGCAAATCTATCTTCAGTAAAATAGATCTCGTTAAGGCTTTCCACCACATTCCCGTAGAGCCTTCGGATATTCCCAAGTCTGCAGTTTGTACACCATTTGGGTTATTCGAATTTGTGAAGATGCCGTTCGGGCTACGGAATGCTGCGCAAACCTTTCAGAGGTTTATAGATGAGGTCACCAGAGGCTTAGACTTTGTTTATGCCTACATCGATGATTTGCTTGTGGCCAGCTCAACGGAAGAGGAACATAAGGAACATCTTTCACTCCTCTTTCAACGCTTAGAACAATACGGTTTACTATTAATGCATCTAAGTGTGTGTTTGCACAGCCAACCTTGGAATTTCTTGGTCACACGATTTCGCAGCACGGAATTACCCCCCTTCAGGACAAGTGTGAAGTGATAAAAATTACCCAATGCCAAATAATCAGCGTGAGTTACGTCGGTTTCTAGGTTTGGTAAATTATTACCACAAGTTCATTAAAAACTGTGCCAGTGTTCTTGCTCCTCTACACGCTATGATCACACACAAACGCAAGGTAACAAAATTGGTATGGTGTAGCGATAGTTTACAGGCGTTCGACAATGCCAAAAATGCTATCAATAGTGCATTGTCTCTGTCATTTCCTATCAGTAATGCCCCCCTAACTCTGACGGTCGATGCATCAGATGTTGCGATCGGTGGAGTGTTGGAACAAACCATTAACGGTCAACAAGCACCCATCGCGTTTTACTCGAAAAAGCTGCAGCCAGCCCAAACGCGTTATAGTGCTTTCGGACGTGAACTTCTTGCTATTTACTTAAACGTGAAGCATTTTCAACATTTCCTTGAAGGCCGAGAGTTTTGTGTTTTTACCGACCACAAACCTTTGGTCACTGTCTTCAATAAAAACAGCTGTAACCACTCTCCCAGAGTCATCAGGCAACTCGATTATATCTCGCAATTTACCACAGATATCCGCCACATCAAAGGTGTCTTGAACACTCCAGCGGATGCACTTTCAAGAATAGTGATTACTTCTGTTACCCTCAGCTCTACACTGTGGAATGCTATTGCACAGGATCAAGATAAGGATACGGAACTACAAGACCTGCTCAGAGAAGACTCCACTCACTCACTTTCCCTCAAGAAAATGAGTATGCCAGGATTGTCTGTGCCCCTCTATTGCGACGTATCAACAGCTGCTATTCGCCCTTATGTCCCTCCATGTCACAGAAAAGCAGTCTTCACGGATCTTCATAACCCCTCCCATCCTGGTATCCGTGCTTCGCAACACCTGGTTACCTCTCGCTTTGTTTGGCCCTCGATGCGGAAGGATGTCAAACACTGGACCAAAACGTGCCTTGCCTGCCAGCGTGCCAAAGTCCAAAGGCACACCAGGTCCCCCTTTGACGCATTTCCGCCCCCATCCCAGCGATTTGAGGTAATTCATGTAGACATTGTTGGCCCTCTTCCAGTGATTCAAGGCCAACGTTATCTGCTCACCTGTCTCGACCGCTTTTCCAGATGGCCTGAAGCCATCCCACTTCCTGATATCCAAGCGGACACTGTTGCAAGAGCCTTTCTTCATGGATGGGTATCAAGATTTGGATTGCCGACAAAAGTCATCACTGACCAAGGTCGCCAATTTGAGTCTTCGCTTTGGAAGAAGTTTACCAGCTTGTTGGGTACAGTACATGCGCATACCTGTGCGTATCATCCGCAAGCTAACGGCCTCGTCGAACGCTTCCATCGCCAGCTGAAGTCATCCCTTATGTGTCACGAAGACTCCCATTGGATGGATAAGCTTCCACTCGTTTTGCTTGGTATTCGCTCTGCATTTAAGAGTGATCTGAAGACTACAGCGGCTGAACTAGTCTATGGAACAACACTGCGGCTACCAGGTGGCTACTTCACTGCAGGGGATAAGTCATGTGATCCTACGGAATTCGCTCAAACACTTTCCTCTCACATGCAGTCCCTTCAGCCTGTTCCCCCTCGATTGACTAGCCAACAGAACATCTTTGTTTCCCCAGCCCTCCAGTCTTGCACCCACGTTTTCGTTCGTGTACCTGTCCCAAAACGGCCTCTCCAATGTCCATATGACGGACCCTATGAAGTTCTCCGACGTACGCGCAAATCATTTCTCATCCAGCGCGGTTCCAAGATCGACAAGGTTTCTATCGATCGTCTTAAGCCTGCGTTTTTGGAATCAACCTTAAGTGAGGTACATGTAGCTACCAAAAAGGTCCAGAGGAAATCAGTGTCGTTCGGAACTCTTTGAACTTCCTCTCTGGTGGGGGAGTGTGTAGTGAATACTCTTATTTTAGTTTCAAGATAAATGTTAATTTTACCGTCTTGAATTTCGGAATAGTATAAATTCATTTTAAATTAGTTACCCCATTATAATTCAATTGTGAACCACATTAATACTAATTTTATGTATACTATATTATTTTATTGTATGTAAACATAATTAATTATATATCACAATTGTCAGTTAATTATTTATATTCAAATATTTATTTTAATCTAATGCCATGTCCATTTTACAAATAAATAATAGAAAACCAAAGGTTATATTTTCCACCTTTGGTACTGTCGTAGTTTCGCCTAACGGACTCAATACGGCTAGTGAGATAATCACTGGTTGGCACTTAACTAGCGGCAGTGCTTATGGCTACATCATCCAGGTTAACCTATACCGGATAGATGCGCTACGGTCCCAAGCCGTAGCTTGCCTAGGCCAACGACGACGACGACGTAAACCAACAGTTTCAAGCACAAACTATGCTCATCCTCAGGCAAAAATTCTAAAAAGTTAAAAACATAATATTAAAAACCATAATGACATTAACAAATTAAAATAGGGAAAAAATCCACAAGCATTAAAAACAAAGTCACACTAACAAAATTCTAAAAAGTTACAATTAAAAACCATAATGACTATTATGAAACAAAAGCGAACAATTAACAAGCTTTAAAACAATAAAAGTGACACTAAAAACGAACAATGAATAACAGCTATAAAATACAAAATGTAAAACTCAAAAAACTAAAAATTCACAGGCTATCTTTTAAAACACTAAAAAATTAAAAACCCACACTAAAAGGAACACACCTTAAGTCTAAGCAGCACAGATTCCGAGGCAAAACTAAAAAAACAGAAGCATCTAAAACCAAGTAAAGGTTGGTTCTATGCAAAGTCGATATAACTTTAGCTAATTTTAACATTTTAGATTCCGCTCCGTGTGAGCAAACGTTAAGACTTCTAGAATCCCTGTACGTATATTAAAAAACTCTCCCCTTCGCTTAACTCTGATATTTCATCCGTTCCCCTCCGTTTAAACTGAACATCTTGAACAACCAACCTTTACTTGGTTTTAGATGCTTCTGTTTTTTTAGTTTTGCCTCGGAATCTGTGCTGCTTAGACTTAAGGTGTGTTCCTTTTAGTGTGGGTTTTTAATTTTTTAGTGTTTTAAAAGATAGCCTGTGAATTTTTAGTTTTTTGAGTTTTACATTTTGTATTTTATAGCTGTTATTCATTGTTCGTTTTTAGTGTCACTTTTATTGTTTTAAAGCTTGTTAATTGTTCGCTTTTGTTTCATAATAGTCATTATGGTTTTTAATTGTAACTTTTTAGAATTTTGTTAGTGTGACTTTGTTTTTAATGCTTGTGGATTTTTTCCCTATTTTAATTTGTTAATGTCATTATGGTTTTTAATATGTTTTTAACTTTTTAGAATTTTTGCCTGAGGATGAGCATAGTTTGTGCTTGAAACGTTGCAATATACAAAATATAGTCCCTTTCCAACTTGATGGATGTTTCTTTCCTTCTTGTCTGTTGCTTTCTGCTTATATATATATATATATATATATATATATATATATATATATATGATGAAAATAACCACGAAGGAAAAAAGAAACACAGAATGGTGCTCAAGCGCTTTCGTCTAATGACATCCTCAGGAACAATGAAATAAATAAGTTCGAGACTATGTATAGGTCACAAAAAAAATAAAATAGAAAAATAAAAATTGTAGGAGGAGCATACAAATTTATAAGGAAAAACTACCAGAGTTTTAGCACTTTGTCCCTCTTGTCTAAATCCGTTCTGAACGAATTCAAAACAAAATTAAATTACTAAAATATTCTTCGACAAAGTGCGAGGGTCATTATTCACACGATAGAAAGTTCGTTTTGCCTTGTTAAGACAAGATTCCAAAAACGCAGGTGGGTAACACAAATCACTTCCAATTAGAGATGGAAAATAACCGAAAAGTATAAAACCGGTTTTCACTGTCGCTATATTCTTGAAGCCGGTTTTTACCGGTTTTCACCGATGGGATTCTGTATGCTTTTTAGGGAGGTAAATGATCAAAATATTAAACAGAAATAAGGTTTTAATTGATTCAATCAAGTATGTGTAACATTTGAATTAAAAAGTTTATTATCGAACTTGATTTTTTAAATAACACTTGAGAAAACAAAGAGCATTAAGTGTCTGATCTGACATTCTTGATCGAATCTTTGTGACGAATAAACCAGCAGCTGAAAACACACTCTCGGACTCTACGCTGGTGGCTTTTATTGTAAGCAACGCCTCGTACATTCGATCCAAATTTTCGCTTCTATTCAAAGTAGCTTCAAAATATTTGAATTCATTGTTTACGTCAAAGGTCTCAGAAGAATCTTTCTTGGGTTTCATTTTCAGTTTGTTCATCTCACACATGTACTCGTTCACAAGTTGATCGTCACCATTTACTTCACGACCTGAGCTGCATTGTGAATCTTCGAGTTTTGAAGCAATTGACTGGACTTGGTCGTCTGTTTCTGAAATCTGGCAAGCTTCTGGAAAAAGCCTCTTAAATGTATGATCCGCATACTTCTTAAGTGCTTGTCTTGAAGGAAAGAGGAAGGGTGCTGATGATTCATTTTTCAAGACCTCGGGATTGTGGAGAAAACTTAGCAAGGCGACAGCTTCTTTTTGTCTTCTCGATCAGCAGCGATCAATGAGACACTGACGTAGCTCAAAAGCTAAAGGATTGTTTTCGCTTTCAAATTTATCCAAAATGAACGTCATGGAAGATTCAGCTTTGAGCAAATTTGCATCTTCGGAACAGAGTCCCTTCAAAACAATTTCCAGTGGAGGAAGCGTGTCAAAGAGGCTCTTTAGAGCATTCCATTCTTCATCTGAAATCGTCTCTGTTGAGCGTATCACTCTGAGGGCCTTTGGAATGCAATTTTTGAGTTTCAAAAATCTTTTTATCATGGCCAAAAGACTGTTCCACCTCGTTCTACAGTCAAGGACAAGCTTCATTTCCTTTCCATTAAATTCATCTTTGACAAAATCCTGCAATCTCTCATTTTTCAAAGGAGACTTTCGAAATATGCGGCAGATTTTTCTCACCTTATTTATTACTTTTAAGTAATCTTCTCGAAGTTTTGGAAGAACAATTACGTCATTTATGTCGGACTCAAAAATTGTATCAGTGCATAAAATTTCACAATCATCTTCGCTTAACTCATGTGCAGAGTGTTCATCTTCTTCGATGGCTTCATCTTCAAGGGTAGGGTCACTTTCCCCTTCAACTGAATTTTCAGCAGTTTTTGAATACAAGATATCCGAAACCACGAGATGTATAGCATGTGCAATGCATTGCTGGTGATCAAGTACTATTTCTCGTCCAAATTTGACCATTACTAAGGCACCGTCGGTGGTGCAACCCACGATATGCTTATCTAGGTCCAAGCCAAAGTCTTCCAATCTTTTCCTAACGATTGCAATAGTTTTGGTGCTATCGAGAGAACCATTTATTTTCATGAGACCAAGAGACCAATGTTGATTTTCATCATGAACATTAATATTAATATATCTTTGGTTTTGCAAAGATGTATACTCATCCATAGTTAATGAATAGCGGATTCCTTGTCTCACCTGATTCTTGAAGTAGTTGACCAATTCATGTTTCTTTTTCTCATAAAACTAAGCACCATTTTTCTGACACCATTATGGGAAGTTGGATGAGGCTTGTCGTATTTTATCTTTCTTGAATGAATTCACTTTTAGCAATTGATTAGAAACTCAGTCCATCTACACACGCAAGTTTCGAAATTTCCTCTTCTATGGACTTTTTTTGCACAAACTCTTCCACTGTTCTTTGTTTCTTCAATGGCTGATTAATCTGGTCGATGTTTATGCTATGAATATTTTTCATGTGGGATGATAAACTTGAATTAGAACCTCCACAACACTTTAAAACTTTGTGACATGTCATACACTCTGCTTCTTCTTTATTCTTACGAGTAAAATGATACCAAGCATTTGATTTCTTTGACATGATGGAGTATTAAATCTTAGAATCTTAACTGATCAATGTGCAATCATCCACATAACAGTCAAGACTGAAGCATCAATTATTTACACTTATAAACAAAGAAAAAACGATACGAAACGATGCAAAACGTAATTACTATATTTTTAAACGTTTGGAAACGTTTGTTTCATAGAAAATGGACTAAAGTGATCGGAGACGCGCAAAAATGTGAAAAACCGGTTCTTATCGTCGGTTTCGGTGATGATTAAAAATTTTCATCACCGGTTAAAAACCGGTTTTTTTTTAAACCGGGTTTCATCTCTACTTCCAATACTGTTGATTTTTTCTAATTCGGCATCCATGTATTCCGGACTGGCGATCCTAAGTGCGCGGAGAAACATTGAAGAAAATATGGCTTTCTTGATGGGGGTGTCATGTCCCGAGTGAAAGTGTATGTAGGACAAATTGTTTGTTTTTTTCCGATAAATATTAAACTTAAAACCTGGGCTTTCCCTATGTTTTAAGTTTAATATTTATCGGAAAAAAAATTGTCTTCGTACACTTTTACTCCGGACATGCATGACACTCCCATTGTCTACTTCAATGTCTATGTCTGTCAGCATGATAATGAATAGGAGTGGGGCTAATACTGTTTCTTGTGGAACTGAGTTGCGTACTTTCAATTCTGATGATGATATACCTTGGATTTTTACGGATTGCTGACGTACTTTGAAGAAGTTGTAGATCCATTTGCGCACTTTGCATGTTATGCCCATGTGTTTCATTTTATGTGCTATTATGTCATGATCACACTTATCGAATGCTTTAGTAAACTCCGTGTATATTACATCGTAGCTATCATTGCTCTCAAGTTCGTCTATGATATTGTTATAGTGCTCTATTAGTTGTGATGGGCACGATCTTCCTGATCGGAATCCGTGCTGGTTCCCATTGAATCTTTCCTGTCTCCAAAAATCCATATATTTTTGGAGACAAAAATATTTTCAAATATTTTCAAATATTTTGGTGAGATGTTATGTCAATGACACCGATCTATCGTTCTTTGTTTGAGACCTATTCCCCCCTTTATATATAGGAACAATGTTTGCACTTTTTAGTATGCTCGGTATTTCCCTCGTGTCCAGGGATCTTCTCCATATCCAATAAAGGGGTGTAGCTATTTCGTTCTTGCAATTTTTAATCAACAACACATTCTATTTGTCAGGGCCTACAATTGAATGTGATTTTATTTGTCCTATAGCTTTCGCTATATCTTCTGCAGTAAATTCAAAATCAGTTATATATTCTCCATTTAATTCCTCTTCAAAAAAGGTATTTCTGTCAAGTACTACTATGTCACTCTTTGGGTTACTGGTAATGGCTTCAGAGAATTTTGCAGTTGGAGTGTTCAGAGGTCTATAGATGACTATTAGTATCACGTTAAGTTTTCCATTTTTACTACTAAGATCACGTAACTGTTTGATTTACTTATTATTGTTTCTGTCTTACGGTTCTCACGTATGTACAATTTAGGGTTATGACATTTTTATAACCTCATGTTCCTGTATCATAAATCGATGAACATTTGCCCCCTGACAATGAAAATAACAGTTTTTTAGATATATTTTGAAAAAACTTCACCCCAAAATAAAAAATAAAAAATTAATAAAATAATAAATATTGGTTGCTCCTTGGTATAGTTATTGCCGATGGGTCTCTGTTCCAGTGATTTTTCAGAGTATTTAGTGAAGAATTAGGCCCTTTTTTATTGTTTTCAATCAAAAGTTCATCGATTGATGATACAGGAAACAATATTTATGACAAAAAATTAAAAAGTCATAACCCTAAATTGTACATAGCACAGCCACCTTTTCGTTGTTTTGTTCTGTCAGCTCGTAGTATGTTGTAACCATTAATTTTTATTTGTTTTTTATCTATGCAATATTCGCAGTTTTCATATTTTTTCTCCTTGGCAGTCTTTAAGATATGTTTCTGTGAGGCATGCGATGTCAGTCATTGTATCTTCCATACATCCTTATAAGTATGAAACTTTGTTTATCGCGTGGTTCGGTCTTAGCCCTTGAATATTTGCCAGGATTATATTTATGTTTCCTATTGTGCGTTGTCCTTCAAGTATTCCAAGTTCAATTTCCTTCAGTGTCGCGTGTTTTGTATTCCTCTGGTCCTCCTAGAAATCTTCGTTTCCGGTTACCTGTTCTGGTAGTTTCTTCCTTGGTAACGGATCGGCTCGGAGGTTCTCAGCTGTGTCGACTGTATGTGCTAAATAAGGCTTAGTAACCGTATGGTGTCTACAATGTCGAGAAAATTTGCTCCTTGATTTGTATTCATAGGTTTGTTGCCGATTTTCCTATTGTCCCTTGAGTTTGTCGGGAGGTGATGATAGCAGCATTTCTTACCATATTTGCAGACCCTCTACTTCGCATAGTACTTAGTACTCGCAAATGGTGGGATGATAAAATTTCCAGCTGTCGCCAAATTTACAGTGACCGTTATTACGACAGAAATTGCACATGGTAGGGTGCTCATATATACACTGCCCTTCCTTATATTTGCAAAAGCCTTTGCCTAGTATATGCATACAGTTCTTTCCACATTATTACTCGGGGCCTATGTTTTTGTTGTTTATTTCATTTCCTCTTTCGGAGGTAACCTCAGTCTATTATCGTGATTTTCTACTTGTTTATATTCACTCTATTCATTCTGGTGTTCTCCAACTAGTCTACGTGTGTTTCTTTTAGTGCTTTTGTTACAATAATTTGTCCACCCTCTTTGTGTGTCGGTACTCCGACATGTGCCATGTTTGTATTTGTTTCACTTTACTTCGTCTCCTTTCCTGTTCCCTTCTGCTCACCATTTATATTCTCTCCTTTCCTGTTCCCTTCTTTTCATCATTTATATTCTCTCCTTTTGTTGCTTCCTCATTATCTCTTTCTGTTTTATAAACCGTAAACGAATTTACAGTATTTCCGTTATACATCTTTCACAGAAATATGGTACTCCATTTAGTTGTTTGGCACTTGCTGTAGGGTGGTGTCTTCATCTTTCTAATTTAGGCAGTTAAAATCAAAGCGAAATTGACAACGATCACATCTAATTGTCCTCGATTCATCGGTTGCACTTTTGCAAACCTTGCAAAATTGTAGAAATCCGTTACCCTCAAGAAAGAGAAGGTGAGGTATGGTGTTTTGACTATCGGGGTGAAAGCAGAGGTGGATTTACGCATAGGTAGAGTAGGCACCTGCCTAGGGCGGCAAATTTTGTCGTATTTCAACCTAAATATGGCAAAGAAACAAAAATAAAAAATAAATAACTTATAAACACCAACAAATTAAATGGATTCACAAATAAGTTTTAAATTTAAAATAAGGAAGAACAGTAGCTTCTAAAAGCAAGCTTGCGATATCAATGGCACAACTATAACAACTTAATCCCCTTCATAGGGGTGGCAAAATGCTTAGTATGCCTCTGGGTGAGGGTGAGGGTGAGGGAGAGTGGTTTCAATTACTTTGGAGGACGGGGTGGAGGAGGGGGTACTCATTTAGCCATTTTGAAAACTAGATGACTCTAAGAAACTATTTTGACTATCCAAATAAGATACTTTTTCAAGTAATTTTATTGCTATCATTAATTCTGTTTAAGAATTTTAAAGCGATTTAAAAAAGTTAAACACTTAAAAAAGTTTTTTAATAAGAAAATCAAAATTGTTAAAGTAAAATGAAATATACTTTAATGGATTTCTTTAATTAATACAACAATTTTCTTTCTCAGGCGGTAAAATGCAATATTGTCTAAAACTTTAACATCAAAAATAATTACATCCTAACTTTGCTGTTTATATTGTAATTACCATTTAATCTAAGGAAAAACATCTGCAGAAGCTAGGAGACTGAAATTGATCTAACCTAATTAGTTCTTTTTGCCAATATCAAGAAAAGTTTATATATATATATATATATATATATATATATATACAGACGGTCAACAAAGGTAAATAACTATCACGACGATTGTCCTCAAGAGCAAATAGCAAAAGGTCATCAATGGAATGCCAGAATGTGCGTCAGGTTTATATAATGCAAAGGGAACAGCAACACCATTCTGAATATATTGATTCAATAAATTTTTATTATTTATTAACTTTTACTATCAAATCAGAATGTATGTAAAAACCAATGGTGTCTATTTACTTTTATCAACCCTCTGTGTGTGTGTGTGTGTGTGTGGGTGTGTGTGTGTGTGAGTGTCTGTGTATATATAGATATATAATATATATAAAACGTATAATTTAGTACATACATACATTTGATTTTGATCCTGTATATACTGTATGTACTAAGTTATAGTTTCTTTTTCACAAAAAGAAATTACCAAATTATAAACAATGTTGACTACAGGAGTTGTTTATATTTTTTAATACACACACAAACTAACAGGATTCAAAATTGTAATTAGCCAATCAAATTGCTTGGAGGTATATTTGACAGAGCTAAATACCCAAAGTGTAAGATATGACGTTTTCTCAGGTTTGGTTAATAGTTTTTTAGGTATGTAGATTTAAAAATGTCGTTACCTCCGCTTATGCGAAGATGCGCACATATATATGTGTGTGTGTGTTTTAATTTCTACAAGCAAACGTTTCAACTAATTCATTATTTGCAGAGTACATTTAAACTTATATACTCTAAATTTTAAAGTAGACGCAGCGGACAGGATCTAATTTCATATATGGTTTCCAATTAACCTTCATAAAAATAAGACAGAACAATTTATTTTATTTTAATGGACTTAAATAGCTTATATAACTCTATTCTATCTAATTTATATTTTCGACGATGTTCCCAAATATAAGTTTTGTAGATTGTAGATTATCTTCATTTTAGACATATCCACGTGACAGTATAATCTGTCAATGACATGCGAAATTATATATCAAATGAAATAAAATCAACACACACTATATATGTGTGTGTGTGTGTGTGTGTATATATATATATATAAGCGACAAGCTTGACCTTCGTGAAGTGAGGAAGCATCACACGGAACATTTGAAAGGTTGAAAGGAAAGGTATACTTGTATATAGTACAGGTCATAAGTCTGAGGATACCTCCGAATTTAAAGGAAATTATATTTTAATAAGAATTATATTGGGTGAATTATTACAAGTATTTCAACAACAACTTATTACTACTTTTCTACATAATCACCAAACAGATTCAAACATTTGTCGTAGCTTGGGACAAGCTTTCCGATGCCGGTCGAGTAAAATGTAGGGTCCTTAGTTTTTAACCAGTTTCGTACGGCTGCTTCTGCATCAGGATCGGTTTGAAATTGTTTACCTCCGAGGTATTTCTTTATGGCTGGAAACGAATGGAAGTCGTTTGGTGCAAGATCAGGACTATGGGGGGGATGATCCATGACTTCCCAGTGGAACGATTCCAAAAGTTGGCGTGTTTGATTTGCAGTGTGAGGGCGGGCACTGTCATGCAAGAACACCACACCCGCAGTAAGCAACTCGGAACGTTTTCTTCTGATAGCCGTGCGGAGTCGCTGTAAAGTTTCCCAATAAGAAGTGGCATTTATTGTTGTCCATTTTTGCGTGAATTCAACATGCAAAACGCCTTGATGGTCCCAAAAAATCGTTGCCATCACCTTACCATCTGATGATGCAATCTTGAACTTTTTGGTTCGTGGTGCCCCTGGATATTACCACTTTATAGTGTTGCCACTTCACAGTGTTGCCACACATGCCTACCAAAATATTGTACTACCAACAACATTATTATACTATGCATAATACACCGGTAATTAACCTTGTAAACTTACTTTTTGAATAACCCTCGTAGGAATAATGTTACAAATCAAATTGGTCAAAACAAGAGGATATAATTAATATTTTTCATATTCGCAGCCCGCTTAAATAATGTTAGAACATTGTTTGGCACCGAAGACAGGCGTCTTCCTAAATAATCTGCAACAATTTCACTACAAATCTTTTGTAGAACACTCCATAATGATTCTAGGTTTCTCGGTTTGTTCTCAGACAATTTCATTTCAAGGCTTTCACGTGGTCACCACCACTTAACCAGCTCTGTATATTTGCGCCAAATAGTCGTTGTTAATTTTAAGCTCGGTTTTGTTTTTTTCGGTCGAAAGTAATGCTGGTGTTGTTTACGAATTTGATTTGCAACATTCCCATATAAAACTACACTTCCAAAGTTGTTTTTTCTCTTCACCCTGTATAATTCTTATTAAAGTAACATTTCCATTAAATTCAGATGTGTCCTCAGACTTATGACCAGTAATATATATATATATATATATATATGGAAGCTTTTCTTTTAATCAGTTAATGGATAGTAAATTTGATATCTAATAGAATATATATCAGATATTAAATATTAGCCAGGCAGATTTCAACATAAAATGTCACTTACAATTTCCACATTTACCCATATATATATATATATATATATATATATATATATTATATATATAATATATATATACTGTGTGTGTGTGTGTGTACACACACACACACACACACATATATATATATATATATATATATATATATATATATATATATATATATATACTGTGTGTGTGTGTGTGTGTACACACACACACACACACACACACACACATATATATATATATATATATATATATATATATATATATGCGATGAATTTCACAATTAAACACGTGAAATGAATGAATGATGCAAACCCACAAGGAAAAAGAAAAATTATTTCAAGGCCTTTCGTGTATTCAGAAGTAACCTCGTCAGGTCAGGTGTACTTCTGAATACACGAAAGGCCTTGAAATCATTTTTCTTTTTCCTTGTGGGTTTGCATCATATATATATATATATATATATATATATATATATATATATAGTTTAAGAAAAGTCCTTACTCATAGGACATTTATTTAAATTAGTATTCAAATTGGATTACCACAAAGCTCTTTGCATGCATTAATTCTGGTATGTTAGATCCAGCACTGGAAGATACAGTCTCACTAACTTTGCCGCATTACTCGTGAATTCACTGAAGTAAATACCCTATGACACAGACATTTGTTACACCCTGTATATATACAGGGTGTTTCAGAAGGAACGGTCAATACTTCGGGAGGTGATAGTATCGGTCATTGTGTCTAATTCTGAATGGTTACGGAGATAGAGCTGTTTGAATCTGATGCGCGCGCAGCTCTTCTTCCCCCTTCCCTCTCCTATAACCTTGAACCATGTAAGCTGTAATGTAAGCATGTAACATAAGCCAATCGACAGCTGACTGTTGTGAGTGACATTGTTTGGTGTTTGAAGCGGTGTTAAGAATGCCACACACCTTCACACATGCCGAATATGCAGATATGGTGTATGTCTACGGTTTTTGCGATGGAAGTGCAACAGCTGCTGTTGCAGAATACCGTCGACGGTTTCCGAACCGCAGAATTCCGGATCGAAGAGTGTTTACCAGGGTTTTCAACACATTGCGTGAGATTGGTACACTTCCCAGCGCTCATGTGTCATCTGAACGTGAAGGTCAACAAGATGTGGATGAAGTGGAAAACATTCTTCAGTTAGTAGAGCGTAGTCCTACTACTAGCTCACGAAGAATTTCTACACGTCTCGGTGTACCACACACAAGACTATGGCGAACATTACGTGAGGAAGGCTTGCATCTATATCATGTACAGCGTGTACAACACCTTCAACCATGAGACGCTGCCATGCGACTAGAAACTTTGTCATTGGGTAAATGCTAATCGCCGATTGCTTCGATTAATACTGTTCGCCAATGAAGCTACTTTCACCCGTGACGGTATCAACAACACTCGTAACTCTCATCGGTGGTCAGACGAAAATCCAAATGCCACTGTGGAAACAAATTTTCAACATCGCTTCTCTGCCAATGTGTGGTGCGGTATCATCGATGATCAGCTGATTGGCCCTGTTACTTTAGAGAATCGTCTTACAGGACAAAGTTACCTAAAATTTCTGCAAAATGAATTGCCAGGACTATTGGAGGATGTTCCTTTGGCTACACGCGCTGGTATGTACTTTCAGGATGACGGAGCTCCTCCACATTCTACCCGTCTGGTGATGCAATATCTAAATCAAACTTTCCCTGGTCGATGAATCGACCGCGGTGGTCCCATTCAATGGCCACCAAGGTCTCCAGACCTCTCTCCGTTAGATTATTGTTTGTGGGGGTGGATGAAAAGTCAAGTTTACAAAAGAAAGGTGGATACACGAGACGAATTGCTCGCGCGAATTTTGGATGCTGCTGCCCGCATAAAGGAACGTCAAGATCAACTCAGACGAACAACAAGCGATCTTCGCACACGAGTTGCAAAGTGCATTGAGGTTGACAGTGGGATTTTCGAAAACGTATTGTAAACTGTAACAAATTTGTCATTTCTGTATCTGATACTATTCAAAATGCCAATGTTTAAACATTAAATGTTAGAAACAGTAATTGGTTTCTCTTTCTTGATCACCATTAACAATGATTTTGTATTTGTAGATTCAAACAGCTCTATTTCCGTAACCATTCAGAATTAGACACATGAACTTTTTTTCTCACAATGACCGATACTATCACCTCCCGAAGTATTGACCTTTCCTCCTGAAACACCCTGTGTATATATACAGGGCCGTAGCGAGAATTTCTTTTCGGGTGGGGCTAATATATATATATATATATATATGTATGTATGTATGTATGTATGTATGTATGTATGTATGTATATATATAAATAATATTTAGGAGAAATCCAATGACAAGGAGAAATGTAAATGCCATGAAAAGTCTTCTTTAATGCGCAACGTTTCGAGCAAATACGCTCATCTTCAGGCTGTATGATAACAATGTGAAATTAAAATCAATAATTGAATGAAAAACCAGACAAAGAAAATTTCTATAACCTATTCATAAAGGCAAACTTTAAAAGACTGAAAAAAGAGGGTTAAATTCTAAGTTATACAGATTTACATTTAAAATTAAGAAGCTATTTTTAAATACATATAGTAAATGTGAAATTAATACACTGGAAAAATTAACAATAGTACACTGGAATAATGAAAACTAACTACCTTTCACTGCTATTTTACTTTCAACAATAAGGTTTACCAACAAATTGATGGTGTAGGGATGGGATCACCTGTCGGACCGTTAGCAGCTGATTTTTTTATGACTCATTTAGAAAGTGTAATTTTTAGTCAATCTCCAACTCATCTCAAGCCAATTTTCTATCGACGCTTCGTTGATGATTCGATAGCTGTCTTTGATAATGCGGTACAAGCGCAACAATTCTTTAACTTCCTAAATTCTTTGCACCCCAATATAACGTATACAATGGAAACTGAGAAAAATGGCTCCCTTCCCTTTTTAGATCTTTTAATTTCGAAAAACGGTGATTCTATTACTACATCAGTTTACAGGAAACGCACTTTCACTGGTTTGGGCATGAATTTTTTTAGTTTTACTGATTTCAACTATAAGATGTCTTGTATTAAAACTCTCCTGTTCAGAGGATATAATTTGACCTCTAGTTTTTCCTTACTTAATGATGAATTTAATAATCTAAGATCATACTTTACCAATAATAGTTTTCCTGTTCAATATGTAGATAAACTAATTAGATCCTTCTTAAATAATGTTTATAGCCCTCAACTTCCTTGTATTACAGTGCCGAAGGATATAAAATATTTCTTGGTACCTGAAATGGGTCCTTTGAATAAGGAATTTAAGCTTAAATTTACAAAGTTGTTAAAGAAATTTTTTTATCATACTGATTTCCGCATCATATTTATTAATAAAACGTCTTTAGGTAGCTTTTTCTCAGCGAAGGATCGAACCCCTGACTCGTTGCGTAGCGGTGTTGTATATTTATTTACCTGCCCTAGGTGTCTCCTTGGGAATTACATTGGCAGCACTGTTCGCTCTCTCAGGGCTAGATTTTATTCGCATATGGGAATAAGTGGCCGAACAGGTAAAATTTTAAAAACTAAAGAAGTTTCTAGCATTCGGGAACACAGTATCAAATGTAAAACTGATGTCACTTTAGAAAATTTTAAAATTCTTGGTTGTAATACTTGTCCCAACTCAATTAGGATTCTGGAATCGCTTTATATTAAAACTTTGACCCCGACGTTAAATGTTGACTCATCAGCCGTCCTTTTAAACTTTTTATAATCCCTCCTTCCCCAATCGCCCTCACCATCTTATCTTATCTTATCTTATCTTATCTTATGTTTTTCTCGTTTTGTACTTAAATCAGTCTAGCCTCGGAAATTGCAGTGAAAGGTAGTTAGTTTTCATTATTCCAGTGTACTATTGTTAATTTTTCCAGTGTATTAATTTCACATTTACTATATGTATTTAAAAATAGCTTCTTAATTTTAAATGTAAATCTGTATAACTTAGAATTTAACCCTCTTTTTTCAGTCTTTTAAAGTTTGCCTTTATGAATAGGTTATAGAAATTTTCTTTGTTGGTTTTTCATTCAATTATTGATTTTAATTTCACATTGTTATCATACAGCCTGAAGATGAGCGTATTTGCTCGAAACGTTGCGCATTAAAGAAGACTTTTCATGGCATTTACATTTCTCCTTGTCATTGGATTTCTCCTAAATATTAAATTGAAGCTCTGTAGAAGCAACCCGCATGATTATATATATATATATATATATATATATATATATATATATATATATATATAGTGTGTGTGTGTGTGTGTGTGTGTGTGTGTGTGTATATATATTAAAAGTGTGTGAATGAATAAAAGCACATTCATAAATGTATTACAATAATTAAACATCTGTTGAAGGTACTTGGCATGGCCTACTTAGTTATAATTTACTTATAATTTAAAAAATGCATAAAAATATCAAACCTATGATTGTATTCCGGAAGAGGCTGAAACCCCCGTAGTCCCCCCCCCTGTGTACGTCCCGGTGTATATATATATATATATATATATAGTATATATATATATATATATATATATATATATGAAAAATTATCCCCACCAGAATTCAAACCCATCACCTCTTCATTAGAAGTCGAGGGCGGTGACCACTACGCTATGGCAGGGTAAAAGTTAATACAACAACGCGTATATTTCAGCACATGAGGGAACACATAACGCTTTCGCGTCCAGAGATGTTTTCTGCACTAACCCCCTTGCATTCGAGGTAATGGCAGCACTTCATGTAAATTTTCTGGTGTAACACTGGGGCAGTAATGTAGCCAGGGGGCGCACATGGGGCACGTGCACCCCCTTACGATCTACGTTACTTAATGTGTTTTGGTAATTATTAACATATTGAATATTGTTGTTGTACAGTGGCATAGATAACACTGGGCAACAAAAAAAAAGTTTTTTCGTGTCCCAAGAATAAAAATACCTTATTCTTATAGTATTTTCTGTGCTGAATCCAAATAAGTTTGTAAAATTTCTCTATCAGGTCTGGTTTTTGTGTGACATGCAATTTAATTTTTAAAAACCCATATAGTTACATACTTATTAAAATATGATCGAAAAGACATACCTGTAGTTTAAAAAGTAGCTTGTTTTGATTTTCTGCTGTGCTTTGCCTCAGGCATGTCTCTCTTAAGAGTCCAGCAATAGTCAGCCAGCATACTGGGGCTCCATTTGCCTTGGTAACGGTTTTCCATGGCAGAAATATCCTGATGAAAACGCTCACCATGTTCGTCGCTTACCGCACCCAGGTTTTCCGGAAAAAAGTCCAAGTGAGAGTCCAAGAAATGAACCTTTAATGACATATTGCACCCCATTGCTTGGTAAGACTTAAGAAGATCTCCTACTATTTCAGGATAGTTTTCGGCCTTGTGATTTCCCAAAAAATTTGTGCAGACACTTTTGAAACTCTGCCACGCAGCTTTCTCAACTTCATTCAACTCTCCTTCAAATCTCTCATCTCTTAACAATTCTCTGATCTGAGGGCCTACAAAAATGCCTTCTTTAATCTTGGCATCACTGATCCGGGGAAACTTATTTCTCAAGTATGTGAATCCTGTTTGCCAGGGCCGGATTAAGACCTTTAGAGGCCCTAAGCATTTAAAAGATTTTGGTGCCCCATATATATGTAATTCAAAATATAAACAAAAATAAACCATAAAATAAAATTTTATTTTTTGAAATGAAACAAAACTTACAGTAAGATGGAAAATAATGTTTATTTTTGTATACTTCCACTTCATTTATATTTGAAAAGTTTTCTCCTACTTTTTTTAATTGCAAAGTCTTTGATCAGATCCTCAAAACTAATCTTACGTAACACATCTGCTTCTATACTTAGTAGAGATAAGGCATCCAGCCTGCCTTGTTGCATAGTTGTTCTGTTGGTATTTTTAATATACTTCAACTGAGAAAATGAACGCTCAGCTGAGCAATTTGTGACCATTAATGTTAAAAATATACGAAAGGCAATTTCTACATTTGGGAAGGCACACTCAATATTGTCTTCTACAATTATTTTATAAAGTTCAGCATGACTGAATCTTGTTTTTACATTTACTATAGCACACGAAAATATTTAATCTATATGTATTTTTAATATGGCGCTCAAAGATTTGATATAAACAAAATAATAACGCAAAGCGTAAAGTGTGTGATTACAACGAAATATATTTATTCTCTCAAAAGGGTTGTTGTTCACTACAAATTCAAACAATGAAAAAAAATAAATACTATATATGAATATATATAATTCAGTTTTCAACAGCTTATAGGCTATAAGCCGCGATTATAATAGTATAATAAATCCATGGTAAATCCGACAATGGAAAATTTCTGTGGTGCCCCCCTTCCCTTGATGCCCTAAGCACGGGCTTATTTTGCTTAATGGTTAATCCGGCCCTGCTGTTTGCGCTTTATCCATCGCTTTAACAAAGTTTTTCATAAGTCCAAGCTTGATATGCAAAGGAGGAAGGTACACTTTCTCAGGGTCAACAAGTGAACTATTCACAACATTTTTCTTGCCTGGAACAAGTGAGGTGCGTTTTGGCCAATCCTTCTTAACGTAGTGGTTTTGCTTGTCCCTACTGTCCCACTCACATAAAAAACAATAGTACTTGGTGTAACCCAGCTGCAACCCTAGCAAAAGTGCAATGACCTTCAGATCTCCACAGATATTCCACTTATATTTCTGATACTGAAACCTTTCTAAAAGCAACTTCATGTTGTCGTATGACTCTTTCATGTTTGCAGCATGTGCAATAGGTACAGAAGGAAATTTATTTCCGTTGTGAAGAAGGACTGCTTTCAAGCTGACTTTTGAGGAGTCAATGAACAATCGCCACTCATCCACGTTATGTTCATGACCAAGAGCCCCCATGACTGAATTAACATCTTTACAAAACACAAGTCCATCTTCATGGGAGAACCATTCTTTGAATTCATCATGGCGGCTGCGGAAAAAACAAACTTTAGTGTCACGTTGCAGTAGATTCCAACCCTTTAATCTTGACCCTAAAAGTTCAGCCTGCTTCTTAGATAATTTCAAATCACGAACTAGGTCATTTAGATCTCCTTGTGACAGTAAATGTGGTTCATTGGAGGAACAGGTAGCCTGGAATGTTGGATCAGAAATGTCTTCATCTTTTTCCTCGTGATATGCTACAGCTACGTTTGATTCCTCATCACTTAAACTTACATGTTCAGGAGGATTTGGTACTGAAAGTTGAGCACTGTGGGGAACTGGTCTCATTGCAGACGGTAGATTAGGGTATTTCATAAGGCTCTTTGTTTTTGAAGTGATCCCCTTTGTATTTACCAGGCAGAAATAGCAGTCTGTTGTGTGATCTTTGGGTTCCCTCCAAATCATTGGAATAGCAAATGGCATGTGACGTGAACCGTTTAGCCATCCTGTAAGTAGTCTTACACATGTCACACAACAAATGTGAGGGGCCCAACTCTTGTCCTGATCGCCTACTTTACATCCGAAATAAAGTTCATAGCATTTTTTTACTAATGGTGTAAAGTTACGTTTCTGAGATTTTAAAGTTAGATCACCACATACATAACAAAAGGAATTAGGATGATTCAGACAGTTCCGCGGCATTACAAAACATCTATATGAATACAACACTGGTGTAAAATTAACAAGAAGCAACAGACACTAACTGTTAACACTGTGACATTTACAAGCAGACTGACTTGGAGCTGCTCTGCACACAGAAACTAGGCTCATGTCTGAACAGGTACAAACATGTTTCAACCTGCACAGTCTGCTGCTCCGACCAAATTTATCCTGCCAGCATTATCAGAACTTTCTCCCCAAAGGAATAAATTGTACTAATTTTACAGAAAAATTAATACAACATATATATTAATATTAATATATTTATTATAGTTATATTAATTAATATAATATATTATTATATTTATTATTTTTATAATGTTTTATATTATAATATTGTTATATACTTAATTATATATAATATGTTATTATTTTTTTATCCGGTGATCATGCTAAATGAGGAAAAAATGAACATAGCGTCACAAGTAAACTAAGCCTGATAGAAAAAATCTGATTTCATATTTAGATTCAGCATGAAAAAGTACACTTAGAACACCCATCAAAACCCTTGTGACAAAATTGTTGTTGACCAGTGTAATTAATTAACATCAATAAACATTTTTTCAATTTTACGTTGACTATGGCTTACTTCAAATTTAGTCACACATACCTACACAGAATCACAATCAACATTCAACAGTTGTCATGGAGACAATGGGGCATGCACTCCCAACACTGACTGCACGCTCGAGACGAAATAGCGGGTCTGAGAAGGGATCGCCTTGATATCCGCAACCGGCACGGAGCAATCTTACCTTAAACAAACACCGAATATCAGCAGGCTCTGAGCCTGTTGGGCAGAGGTAATAAAATTGCTTGGTACATACCAGGCATTCCCATATGGTCTTTCATATATTATTTAACGAATTACAGCAGATTCATCAAAACGCATAATAAATCAAAGTTCAAATATTATTCAAACGCAACGCACACATTCCTTAAGTCCACAAACGCAGTCAAATCACATTGCGTTAAACTTTAGTATGCTAAATGTTCGTAAATAATATTTTCTAGCTCATTAAATAATTGCTTTATACTTTATTTTATTTTTTCCTGTGCATTCATTCCCAAATGCTTTTATGTTCCTGTTTTCTAGTTCTGCTAATTGTCAATTATTTATTTACTCTGCTGCTGTTTACCAGTTAACCTTATACTTCTATGTCCATGTTTTCTAGTTCAGTAATTAATTAATTGGGCTAAAGCAAATATGACTACAAGGAACTTTCGGTTCTGTACAAGTGGAGCTAAAGACACTTTCTTTCGTACTTTCTGCAGTAATATATACGGACAGCAACTCTGGGTGAATTATAAAAAAAAAAGGTTCTGGCAGAACCCTAAATTTGCTGTACAACAGATCTTTTAGATTCCTACATAAATTACCGCCGAGATGCTCAGCTTCGCAAATGTTTGCTACCCGCAATGTCCCGAGCTTCCCGGAGATAACAAGACGTGTTCAATACAGTCTAATGCAAAGAATTAAAAAATCAACCAACCCGATTATCCAAGCTATTCATCAGTCCTGCCCTATGTCTTCTGAGCTATAGAATTCATGTTATGAAAATGTCTGTCTGTAGCTCCACTTAAGTTCGACATTACTGTATTATTTCTCAGTAATTGTATTCATTTTTATCCTTAGTATATGAATTGTCACTGTATTATTAATATTTGTCATGTGGACTATGGTTTGCCAATAAACTTTTTATTTTCATTCGTTTCATTTCATAATTACCAATTAATTTTTATGTCTCTATTTTCTGGTCTGCTAATTGCCAATTATTTATTCTGTTGCTGTTTATTAGACAGTCTAATACTATATTATTTACTAGAATACTAGAGGCACCTAATATACTTAAGTATGAAAATATAGCAGTGAGTTTCATTCAATGACACAATCCCCAATTTGCACAGTTGCAATGGTTCAAGGTGTGCACCCCGCCTAATCGAGATCCTGGCTACGCGCCTGCACTGGGGCCCCACCTTCAGGTGTTGAAATGTGCGCTAGTTTGTACCAATTTTTACTCTGTCGTAGCGCAATGGTTAGTTCCCTTCCCTTCTACGAAGGAGTTGTTAGGTACGAATCGTAGTAGGTATAATTTTGCATATATACATTAAATGTAATATTAGATAATATACGCTATGAAAAACTGTTGAAATTACTTATTGTATTACTTACCTAATGTATAGCCTTATTCTATCTTTACTCTTGTGTCGTTTCGTATTCACTTTATGAGATTAGCTGAACATGTAAATCTGTGAAAAAGAATTTAAGATAAGGTTTGTATTCTGACAATTTCAAAATGGGGAATAATTTTTTATCTTTTTTTATTCCTTTTGTGATTGAAAATTTTGGCGACTAAAGATTTCGTTGCATCGGATTTTCAATTGAAAAGTACATTAAAACTGTTAGTATTGTTATGATAAATACGGAAATACAAACGTAGTATTATTATAAGGATATAGTGATTTGTAATGTATCGTCTATACTTTTTTCAATAACAGACAGACATAATAATTCAGATTTCGCATCGTCCACCGCTTTCAGAAAGGGATTACTGTAAGTTTTCATATTTTTTGTGGAGGAGGGCTCGATGTGGGGGAAGGGGGTTAAATATTTAGCAAAAAATATCTTCTCGGTTTTTGAAAAGTTTTATCGGAAATCGTAAGAAGCTTAATTTTTCAATGTCATTCGACATACTCTGCTTATCCCATTCTACATAAAATGGAATGGGCACAATTCTTGTTCTAAGGAAAAATATCATTTTCCGTTGATAGACAAGTTCATTCTAGGGGAGTACCTCAAGGTTGTTGTTTGAGACCACTTCTTATTCTTTTGTTGTAACGACATCTGTAAAGATTTTTAGTTCATATATTTTAGTTTTACGTGAATCCTTCAGATACTGTTGAATAACTTTCATAAACCGCGAGTAAATTAAAATTAATTAAAAGTAATTAAAAGTAATTAAATCGTATTTAGCCTCGTTTTAAGAGCAAATACAGTGAGTCTGAAATTAATAATTTCTATAATACTCATAAAATTAAATTGTATGCTTGAGTTTATTAATAAACAAACTTTATTAATAAATAAGCCTTATATACTTAGT
The DNA here is from genome assembly GCA_023014485.1 of Bathynomus jamesi. Taxonomy (NCBI): domain Eukaryota; kingdom Metazoa; phylum Arthropoda; class Malacostraca; order Isopoda; family Cirolanidae; genus Bathynomus; species Bathynomus jamesi. The sequence goes on from JAJOZX010010098.1 coordinate 72,023, forward strand.
GGAAAATATTGGAAATGCAGAGGAAATTCATTCCCTGACAAGGAAAGTACTCCAGATAGACAGTTTATCAAAGTTATAAGCACACCGGACAAAAAATTAGTCACCCCTCTCAGAATGTACCTAATAACGTGTGACGGCGCCTCTGGCCTTGATAACCGCACGAATCCGGCGAGGCAGAGACTCTACGAGGTTGTGCATGTACTGAACATCGATTTGCTGCCACTCGTTCATCAGCCGGTCCCGAAGTTCCGCCAGAGTCCGTGGGTGTCTATTCCTGCGCTTCACTTTCTGTTTCCAGCCTGAACAACACCTTCGACGCATTCAGGATTAAAGGCTTCATTGGACCTGCGATGTACTCGTCGCCTCCCATCATTGGAGAACAAACAAAAACGGGACTCATCGGACCAAATTACACGTTTCCAATCTGCCGCAGTCCAGTTTTTGTGCCTCTAAGCCCATTTATAACGTGCCAATTTGTGACTTGCTGTTAACAGCGGCCTCTTCCGTGGTACCCTGCTCCAGATGTCCATCGCATGCAGTTCTCGTCGCAATGTCCGTTCGGAAATTGGTCGCTGGAGAACCTCATTGGTTTCTTGGAGCAATTGTTCTCTGGTTTGAAACGATTTGCAGTTACTAGACGAGAAACATGGCGGCGGCCCCTATTGTCGAGAATTGTTTTCCGGCCACAGTTACGCCGTCGATTGTCAGTTGATTGCGAACTACACCACCCTATTATTCCACTTGAATTTGCATTAGAAAAATAAGGGAAAATCTCCAACTTTTTGACACGTATATACAGTATATGTAATAATAGAAGAAGTACTACTTTTATAAGGAAATGGAGGTCGTCTTACAATTAGAATGATAAATTAGGCTAGTTGATAGAACCTTCCTTACATGCGAAGACCGTAATCTAATAAACATTAGGAAAATACGAAAAAGAAACTAAAAGGAAAGTTAATTACGTTAGTAATTAACCTTTTAACGCCAGACGATTTTATTCAGTTCAAAAAAAACTCTTAACTATTAAAAAATTAACTGTTTGTTCTTATCAGAAGAAGAAAAACGTCGAATGAAAAGAAACGAAGGTCATTTCCTAAAGCAACAAATTAAAATACGTTAAAAAAATAAATACGCTAAAGTCATAGAGTTAAAATAACCATCTACTTTCCTTGGAAAGTTCGTTTGAGAACCTGTCATGCGTGAAAATCTATTTGAACTTCTTGTTTTTCACTTCATTTTAACGTATTCCTCGTTTTGGCTGTAACTTTATCATTTGCATATAACGACCTTGGTTTTTTTTTCGGTTGCCAAAAGTTTACTTACTTTCAACGTAAAAGACAATAATTTAATAAAAATTTCTCACTGACGAAATTCTCCATTATTAGAAGTTGTCCGTCACTTCATCAAATATTCCGACTCAAAGACAAAAAGATAAAATACTTAAAGTAAATGAAACTTCATATTTTGACTTACACTTCAAAGCTTCTTTAAAAGCAAGTGTCATTTTTCTTTGACTGTATAAACGAATCTATCTGCTCGTTTGCATACTATTGAGATTTTCCACTAAAATTTTTATTTTTTTCGCTTATTTTTATTCTTTTCTTGCATAGCGTTCATTTTAACGAGTTTATTCTGGTTAATGCCAGACAATTTATTCAATCTTAAGGATAGGCAAAATATTTACGCACCAAGAGGGTAATTCTGTTTGTTATCACTTCAATTTTACTGTATGCTTACTCTCTGGTCTCGGAGTTTAACTGAAATTAATATATGCGTACAAACACGAGAAACTAAAAAGGTTTTTGTATGCTATTTTCTTAATAATTTCGTTTATTGTTCCTATTTCTTCTACTTCTTCTTCTTCTTATTATTATTATTATTATTATTATTATTATTATTACTGACTGCAACACCAGAGGTGCTACAAAGGTTCTATTGGCTACAAAAGTCGGGATACATTGCATGGGCTGCAAAGTACGTGTGACCCAGTGTATCACGACTTTTGTAATTTACTGTATGTACACGTACAAAATATTTTCTTAACAGTTGATAGTAACACCTATTATCTACACAACAAACGTATCGATTACTATACATACATACTGTACATTCATACATTATGTATGTATGTATGTATACAGGGTGTTTATAAAGTCCCTATCTATTTCGTTGAATTAACGGTTTTCATTTATTTTTGTTGCAGAACCATATGAAAATGAATGTACAAGAACGGGTGATGGTGGTGACACTTCGGATTAAAGGAAAGAAATGCAAAGAAATAAGAGAGAGGTTTGAAAGAACATTTCGCAAGCCAGGTCCTACAGAGAAGACAATTCGTGATTTGCTTAATAAATTTAAAAGAACAGGATCTGTTCATGATGAGTCAAGATCTGGACGTCCAAGTGTCTCTGAGCATGCTGTAAATGCGGTACGTAATGTTATCGATGAACATCCAAGCATGTCAGTTCGCACCACATCACGTAGACTCGGGATACCCAAATCAACTGTCCACAAAATTTGAAATCGACGTTGAAGAAAAGAAGTTATCACATTCAGGTGCTGCATGACTTACATGAAGAGGATTATCCAAAGCGAAGTGCAATGTGTGCCGATCTTGTTGAACACATTCAGAATAAAAATTTAATGGACCACATTCTCTTCGGTGATGAAGCAACTTTCCACACGTTGGAAAAGTTAATCACCATAACTGCCGCATATGGGCTAATGAAAAGCCAGTTGATTTCTATCAATGGGAACGAGATTCTCCTAAAGTTACTGTCTGGTTGAGTATGACCAAATCTAAGATTTATGGGCCAATTTTTGGGCCATTTTTCTTTGCTGAAGCTACAGTTACAGGGATTATTTATCTGGCCATGCTTCAGCAATTCCTGGAACCCCAGCTTCATTCAGATGGCATTTTAAACACCGTCGTCTTTCAACAAGATGGAGCACCTTGTCATTACGCAAACATTGTTCGGGAGTACCGAAATGAACGATTTCCAAATCGGTGGATCGGACGTGGAGGCAACAGGCCCTGGGCGGCTCGATCTCCTGATCTAACGCCCTTGGATTTCTTTGCATGGGGCTTTATCAAATCAAACGTTTATCAAACGAGGGTTACAGATTTGCAAGATTTACGCGTTCGAATCGGAACAGCATTTACAAAAATAACCCCTGTCATGCTCCAAAATGTGTTCCACAATTCGATTCCACAGATTCGAACTCTGTAGAGATACTGATGGTGATCATGGAGAATCATATGCTTAAGTATTCATTAAATGTATGCCTTCTATTATAGTGTTATTGAATTTACCCTTTTTGCTACTTTTTCACTGAAATAGATAGGGCTTTATAAACCCCTGTCGTAATCGATACGTTTGTTGTGTAAATAATAGGTGTTACTAGGTAACTGTTAAGAATAATATATATATGTGTGTGTGTGTGAATTATGTTCACCTCTTCATACTTCCACTTAAACTATGAATGCATCCATATTATATATATATATATATATATATATATATATATATATATATACAGGGTGTCCCATAAGTCCGGCATCATAGGAGAAATTCATATTTTTCTATTTCTACAAACCATAATTTATTCTCGATATGCCAATTTCCCGTCCACCATTCTGTTCAGTGACGAGGCTGTTTTTTATGGAAATGGTGAGGTAAATCGACAGAACACCAGCTACTGGTCTCAAAACAACCTTCACTGGTATACCTCTCCAAAGGAACAAGGTGCATCTCGGGTGATGGTATGGTGTGGCATTTCCCAGTGTCTTGAACAAAGAAGGAAATTTCCCAACATGGTTCCAGCAAGACGGCGCTCCTCCACATTACAGCACCCAAGTAAGGGAATACCTGCACCAACAATTCCCTGGTCATTGGATAGGACGTCGAGGGCCTGTGGAATGGCCAGCTAGAAGCCCGGATCTCACGCCACTAGATTTTTATCTGTGGGGCCACTTGAAAGCGCTGGTATACGCAGAGAAAATTAGGAGTGTTGAACATTTGCGGCAGCGCATTATTGGGGCATGTAACACCATTACTCCTGACATCATTCACCGTGTGCTTGCTGACTGGGTATCACGTCTGAATTTGTGCATTGAAAACAATGGTCGACATATTGAGCACATTCTGTAAATAAAAGCTTTTGTTTTGCCTTTTTTTATTATTTTTCCTATGATGCCGGATTTATGGGATACCCTGTATATATTACTTACTTACTTTAGGTTACTTTAAGTGAGTTCGAACGACGGTTCAGGATCGACCAACGGTCGACCCCTCTGCAGCATCCCGCCTCATTTGCGGAATTTGGTGAAGGAGGGAATTGCTGTCTGATCTCCTCCTGCCCTCGTAGCCAGCCACGCATGGCTGGTCAGGGACTTTGCACAGGAATCTGTCCAGCTGGTTCGTGAAGTTATTCAGGTCGGTGTGCTGGAGATTCCTCACTTCTTTTGGTAGGACATTGAAAAGCTTTGGGCCTCGTATTCTGAGGGTATTTTCCGTCCTCGTTTTCACGGCCCCTTGTCCCACCGCAGCTGGGACCGTACAAAATCTGCCATTTTTCTCATTCCAGTTTGTTTTTATTTCATTTCTAAGGTTAGGGACAGAGCCCTCAAGTATTTTCCATATGTATATTATTGTGTACCGCTCGCGCCTTCTTTCGAGAGAGTAGAGTTCCAGGGAATGTAGTCGAGACCAGTAGTCTTCACCTTCCGTTTCCTTTATTTAGACGTAAAAGTCCTTTGTACAGCTTCACTGTTCGCAATGTCTCCTTTTCTGTATGGGTTTGTGAGTACTGAGCAATACTCAATTATTGGTAGGATTGGACTCTTCCATAATTTGAGCATGATGTTTGCTTTTCTGCTGCTGAAGCTCTTCCAGATGATTCCCATTATTTTTCTAGCCATTATAATTTTGATGTTATAGTGCTCTCTGAATCCTGCATCCGACGACATTATTACTCCAAGATCCCTGACTTGTGGATTTGGTGTTATCTGTTTGGCTTGCAGAGTTTTGTACCCTTTTTTCTGTAGCTCCTTGTTATTACCATATCTTAGAAGTTGGAATTTTTCTTCGTTGAACTTCATATTGTTGTCTTCTGCCCACTGAAATAATGTTTCAATGTCGTTTTGTAATTTTCTTATGTCATCTTCGTTCAATATTTCCTTACATATCTTTGTGTCATCTGCAAAACATGATACAATACTGTCCTTAATATCTGCAGTCATTTTTATGAACAGCAAGGGAGCTAATACTGTCCCTTGTGGGACAGAGCTCTCTACTTCCGAGACTTCCGATTTGACTCCATTTACCACCGCTCTTTGTGTTCTTTGCGTCAAGAAATTAAATATCCATCTTCCCAGCTTTCCAGTAATTCCTGTATTCTTAAGTTTATGTTCTATAATTCCATGGTCACATTTATTGAAGGCTTTTGCAGTCAGTATAGATTACATCTATGTTTTGTCCTCGACACATTTTGTGTGTGTGTGTGTGTATATATATATATATATATAACAGGGCGTCCCAAAAAAATGTATACACACTTTAACAGCTGATAGCTCAATTGATGTTTCTTTCTTTCCAAGTTAAACCCATTAGAATTAATAATGGCAGTCAGACTAAGCTTTGAACAAAGGAAATTCATTCTAAAATGCTACTGGAAGTGTGAAACGCAGTTGAAGTGCAAAGACAGTTTAGGAGGGAGTTTCAAACAGATCCACCAACGCGACTTACCATCACTCGAATTAGAGATAAGTCTGAAGCCGATGGAACTGTTCAGAATGTCCACAAGAAGCGTTCCGGAAGACCACGGACATCGACAAGCCCCACAAAGCAAGAAAGAGTACTGGAAACGTATCACCAAAGTCCAAGAAAATCTGTGCGGCAAGCGAGTCGTGAGGTAGGAATTTCAGAATCGTCTGTCCAACGCATTTTGAAGCGCTGTCAATGGAAAAGTTACATTCCAAGATTAGTCCATGCTATTAATGAAGATGATGATGATCCGGACCGAAGAGTGGAGTATTGCGAATGGTACTTGGCACGATGTGGATGTGGATTGGACGAAGGGGTTTCGTAGAATACCCTCCGCGTTCACCAGACCTCACACCACTAGACTTTTTTTTATGGGGATACTTAAAAGACAAAGTCTACGCTATAAAACCTGCAACAGTCGCTGAATTGAGAGCAGCCATTGAACGAGAATGCACACAAATACCAAACGAAATGTTTCGTGATGTTTGCGATTCCATTGCTTCGCGTTATCAGCAGTGCCTGGACCAGAACGGACGTCAGTTTGAAAACAGGCGTTGACAAAACAATTAAATAATGTCTGTAGATTCTATTACATTTTGAAAATGAAATGTATTTTAATAAACACTGCCTTTATAATTATTTAAAGTGTGTATACATTTTTTTGGGACGCCCTGTATATATAATCATGGATGCAGTCATAGTTTAAGTGGGAGTATGAAGAATTAAACATACTTTTACATAGAACACCCACTCATACGCCCATTTCAGGGTACCAGCAGCTCGCAGCAGTATTGCTAAGGAAATAGGGGAAGGGGGAATTAAAGTACTAAGGAGGCTTTCGTACGTGATTTATCACCACTGAAAGCAACAATGCTCTGTGTTAGTCTAGTTCAAAGAATATCATATCCGTATTCAATTCATTGCGATTTTCGTTAGTTTGTATTGCAGGCACCCCGACTTATTATCAGTCTTGGTGCATGATTATTCAGGAGTAAGATGCACCGCAAGTTTGTGTTTCCTCCCAAGGCAGCAAAATTTACCTGGATTAATCACAGTCACACTCGTACTACCTTAGGCTTGCTCTACGCAAAATGGACCAAAAACCACAAATATCCGAAATCGCAAACCGTCTGTATACAGGGCCTGTATTTTGTTTAGAATATATATATACTGTGTATATATGTGTGTGTGTGTGTGTGTGTGTGTGTGTGTGTGTGTGTAAACTCAATACGGAAAACAATTTATTTGTAACCTCAAACTGAATAGAATTTAAAGAAGACTACGTCGTACAGTAAAAAAACAAAAAAAAAACAGTAAAATTTGGACAAACTTTTCATACTTTACCTTTTCTTCTTTCGCAGTCACGATTTCAATATTTTTTCTAGTATACTTCTTTATAATCCAATTTAGTCTTTCCGTCCTTATTCCTCCTGCAAGTATCATTTAGTTTCTTCCCCCACTATTCTTGTTATTACCGTTACTATCATAAACATTATTATCATCCTTATTACCATTATCATCATTATCATTATTACTATTATTACTATTATTAATGAAGTTATTATTCTTTTAATTATTAATTTTAGACAGAATACCCTTTTGTTGTTTTCACTCAAGTTCGCTTTCGACTGTTTGATTTTTATTTTCTTTGGACTGTTTTCATTTTGTCTATTGTCTACTGTATTTTCGAAACCTTTTCGTCCTCATTATCTTCCACCAACTATACTTCGTAATTGTCCACGCTCGTATTTCCCTTCACGCTTGCATTTACGTGGAGCAGTGGTATTCGAACTTTTTCCTTGGCGTACCCCTTTAGTTTGTTTTTTTATTATGGCGTACCTCCTCCCCCCCCTCAGTTTCCAAAATAAAAATGTTATTATACAATTTACACAGAATATGAAGCTATCAAACGATCTTTATTTATGAATATATACTGTATATATCCGGAACACAAACTTATTCTTTAAAATGTACAATTGCAGAAATAAATTTGCCGAAAATGTAAATTTAAAAACAAAAAAGAAATTACTAATTAACGATTTTTGTTGTGTTTTTGAAACTGAAACTTCAAATTTTCAGCTAAAAATAAACCATTTAAAAAATTAAAAACTAGTACTTAACGACACTCTTGAAGTTTTAATTTTTGCGAATTTATATCCGCAGTATATATATATATATATATATATATATATATATATATATATATATATATATATCATGGCATTTTAATTATACAATTTACATTTTACACAACTCAAGCAATTTACACAAATTTTAACTCAGGCAAATATTAGAATCTAATACAGTTAATTAGAAATCGTCTGAGCTTTTAAAATATATATTTTAAATACTTACAAGTAATTAATGCGATGGGTGGGACTGTTTGTCACTAGCAAGTTGTTCTATTCGCCGACGAACATTTGTGAGTGCCATTATGAGGCAAGCTTCTGGATGTAGGCGGTTTATTTCTTTCGACTTGATAGCTGTCAGTGCCGAAAATCCCTTTTCACATAAATAGGTGGACGGGAATGGAAGTAGTTTGTTGATAGCAAATTCACTTAATTATTTTTATTCAATATGGGCCAATTTCCAAAACTCGGAGACAGAAAAGTCATTGAATTTATGTTTAAGTGAGCTGTCAGCTGCCAATTCAATCAATTGTTCTTTTAAACGAGTGGGTAGCTCCGCATTAGACACAGCAAGGTTCGAAAACGGATTCGTTATCCATTCACTTTGTGGGGAATCTCTATTAATACATGGAAAGTAATGCAAAAATGATTCACGAAGGCTCACTAAATGCTGCTTTATAATATTCATAACTGAGTCACTGACAAGAAACTCGTTTTCGTGACAAAATTCGCTGAATATTTGGAAAGGTGTGGTATTATTGTCTTCTATGCACTTTATCCAGTATAAAACTTTCCCAAAAAATCCCTTGACTTTTTCTTGTGCCTGCAATATATTTTTGTCATACCCCTGAAGTTGAATATTAAGTTCGTTTAATTTGGTGAATATATCTGCCAAATAACTCAGTTTACAAAGCCACTCCTCATTTTCTATAAATTTTAATAAGTCTGAATTTCGGCTGTTAAGTAAACTTCTCACTTCATTCCAAGTTCAAAAAGTCGTGTTAATACCTTTCCTCGTGAGAGCCAGCGCACTTCAGTGTGCAAAAGCAACTGAGTATGATTTCTGCCCATCTCCTCACAAATAATTTTAAAGAGGCGTGAATTCACTGCTCGAGACTTGATATAATTTACTATTTTTACAGCATCATTCAATATTTCGTGCAACTGGGGACTCATTTTTTTGGCAACCAAAGCCTCCTTATGAATTATGCAATGATGCCAAATAATGACAGGATTTACTGCTTGAAGTCGTGTGACTAACCCGTTCTTGGACCCTGTCATAGCAGCTGCCCCGTCTGTGCATATGCTTACACACCATTGCCAAGACAACTCTGATTCAACTCTTATAAAATTATCAAGTGTATTGAAAGTGGCTTCGCCAGTTGTGTACCTCGGTAGCTCTTTGCATGCTAAAACTTCATCTGTAATGCCACTTTTACTATCATAGTTTCGCACATACACAAGTAACTGAGCGTTATTTCTAATATCTGTTGACTCATCGATTTGTAAAGCAAACTTCTTTTCTACTTTAATACTGTGTATAATTTGCTGCTGGACATCTCGTGCCATCTCATCAATTCTACGAATTACAGTGGTATCTGAGATCGGAATAGATTGTATAAATTCATTTTATAATTGATTAACCAACTTGCTTGTTTTTCCAGCAGAGCTTACGTACCCTCAGGAAACTCCTCGCGTACCCCGGTTTGACTACCACTGATGTAGAGTATCTCATTATATAACTGTTTAACGTGCCTGAAACTGTATTTTATACCTTTCAACCTTTCAAATCTTCCGTGCGATGATTCCTCATTCCCAATTCCTCCTCTCGAGTTGGCCTGGTGAAGTAGTGAGTTAGTTTCTTGTACTCTCCACCTCACATATTCAGGTACGCCCGGCTCATCTGGGATTGTTCTGAGCCAGGCGTCTAATCTTCTTTTGAAGATGTCCACCGCAACACCACTCGTGTTCCTTAGGTCTTTCGGCAGCTGATTAAACAGTTTTGGTCCTCTCACAACAAAACTATTTTCTTTCAGGGTTAAAGATGTTCCCTGTCTAGCCTTTAATTTGGGAACACGACACAGTCTTCCTTTTCTACTTTCCACTGTTATTTGGGGAGTTACAGGGTTCAGAGTAAGATTAGGGACTAATTTCTCCATTATTTTCCCAAGTGTAAATAATGGTGTGTGTGTCTCTTCTCCTTTCAGTGAATATAAGTTTAATTCGCGTAACCTTTCCCAGTAATTTAGTTCTTTGCTGATCTTGGCTGAGAAACTTCTCTGAATCCCTTCTAGCTGTCTAATGTCTTCATTTTTATATGGGCATGTTAAGACCGAGCAGTATTCCAATTTGGGTATGATCAGTGTTTTCAGTGGAGGAATCATTATATTCCTATCCCTTCGTTTAAAGGTTCTCAGTATCTGCCCAGTTATTCTCTTTGCTCTGTCTACTGCTATCTTATTTTGTTTCAAATTTCGTCATTACAACCCCTAAATGTTTTGCTCTAGAATTTCTCTGAATTTCCTGTCCATTTGGGGTATAATATTCCATGGATTTTAGGTCCTCCCTTTTTCCGTACCGTAACAGCTGAAATTTCTCAGTGTTAAACTTCATATTGTTGTCTTCCGTCCACTTGTAGATTCTGTTCATGTCGGTTTGTAGAGATCCTATATCCTCTGAGTTTCTTAGTTTACTGCTGATCTTTGTGCCATCGGCAAAGGATGTTACTGTGCTGTCTCTGGTAACGTCCTCATCTATGTCAGTTAGCATGATTATGAAGAGTAGTGGAGCTAATACTGTTCTTTGTGGTACTGAGCTGAGGACCTCTGATTCTGATGAAAATATTCCTTGTACTGTAACGACTTGCCGCCGCTCACTAAGGAAATTATATATCCATTTCCCTACTTTTCCTGTTATTCCCATATATTTCAGTTTATGTATTATGATTCCATGATCACACTTGTCGAACGCTTTGGCAAAGTCTGTGTATATTACATCATAGTTTTCATTACTTTACAGTGCATCAATACTGTTGCTGTAGTGTTCCATTAGTTGTGATAGGCATGATCTGCCTGACCGAAACCCATGTTGGTTATCATTGAATTTTTTCTGAGTTTCCAAAAAGTCATAGATTTTCTGCCTAACTATTCTTTCAAATATTTTAGTGAGATGAGATGTAAGCGACACTGGCCTATAGTTTTTGGCCTCGGATCGCTCTCCTCCTTTATATATTGGGACTTCTGTTAGATCATCAGATAAAGCACTGTCTTCGTTTTTCAAAGGTCCAATAGTCGCATGGTTTTTCGACTTCCTTTTTGCAAAATTATAGAAGTACTTTGAGTTAACCTTCATCGCTTCTATAGCGTCGCCTTCTTCTTTTTCTGTATGCTTCTCAATTAGTTTCTGTATGACGCAATCGATACTCTGCACTTTGCCATTTAACATTTTTATGATGTTATATTTACAGTTACTTAATTTTGCAGTCACTCTTTTTCTCTTTCGCAACAATCACCTCTTTTGTCTCTCGAAGCTGCTTCTCTTTCCTCTTTGTTGTATTTTTGGGACATGTCTTTCCACAATTTCCAGCGTCTTCTCCTCTACGGTCATTAGCATCTCTTCCGTTGTCTCGGCCTCGAAGATGGTTTTCCAGTCTATTACTTCCATGCTGGATGCAACACCTTCCCAGCTTATAGCTTTGGAGTGAAAATAAAAAATTTCGAATTTGCTTCTTTCTGTTATTCGTGTTCTTTCCTTTCCTGTTGCTTTTATATCGGTTATTATTTCAATAATGTTATGGTCCGATATTATAGTTGGGGATATTTATACATTATCAATTAGTTTGCTGTTGTTTGTGAATACCACATCTAGGCAATTGTTTTTGTGTTTTCTGTTATTTCTTGTGTCACCATAAATTCATCAGCTAGAGCTAGTAGCATTTTTACCGTGTGCCCCCCTTCTTCCAGTGTATACATATATTTTTTCCTCCCCTTTTATATTTCATGAATGGAACATTAAAATCACCACAGAGGAAAATATTTGGGGTTGGAGAGTGTAGATCTTTTACCCAGTTTCTTACCTCTAATGGAATCGGAGAATTTTTTTAATCTTATACCATTGTTCGCCTATTTAATTTTAATGGTCCCATGATTTCGTAATTCCTTAATTAAGTTTACTGCCTGAAACTATTTTCTTTGATAGTATACCGACTAAGGACTTCTATACCCTAAATGTCTGTATTGTCGTAAAAATATCAGTTTATTTTTATTATGTTTATATTCATATTTCATATATTTCATTTCAGGAATAAAGTGACACCTCTTAATTTCTAAACTGAAAATGGCATTAATAGACCTTTTCCTCTCTGTTTAATGTATTTGTTAATTACTGAATGGAAATAATGAATTTGCTTTGAAGTGCATTCGTGCATCCATGCTTGAACGATGTCATTATTTAGCAAAAACAATGTTTCCGACTCTTTGCGACTTGGAGAGAAAGGAAAAACATTTACCTTAAATGGGTCCAAATTGTATACTTAATAATAATACCTTATTTCTTATGATTACTTTTCGCATGTGTACACGTGTACATACATACATACATACATACATGCATACATACACATAGACAGAAAGGCAGACCAGTATATATATATATATATATATATATATATATATATATATATATATATATATATATATATATATATATATATATATATACACGTGCATACATATACACACATACATTTATATATATATATATATATATATAGGTTGTCCAAGAAGTGAGGTGTAATTCGAAAAATAACCAATTTTAGTGGTTAGTATCGCTGACTACGAATCTACCGGTCCTGGGTCCGATTCCTGGCGATGGCAGGCAGCGCCAGCTCAACCAGCTATTCATCCTTCTATACAAAAAGAAAAATGATTGGTAGATAAATGGGTACTCGGGGTAGCCCAGTGATTAGAACGATGATTGCTGATCGGGAGATCAAGTCCGAGCGAGGACTTTCTAATTTCTGACTACTCGTGGTGGGTCATGGTTCGTTCAGGTTTCACGTAAGCGGTAGGTCTAATGTTGGGTATGAAGCTTGACCTTCGTCAGAATAAATAATTCGGGCGAAGCAAAACAAATAAGTAACTATAATTACTTGATTAAAATAGATTATTTTTCGAATTACACCCAACTTCTCGGACAGCCTGTGTGTTATATATATATATATATATATATATATATATATATATATATATATATATATATATATATATATACACAAAGACAATTACAGACAAAAACAATTACATACATACGTACATACATAGTGACGATTATTTTTACATACATACGAACGTACATGCAAACAAAAATAAATACATACTGTACATACCATAACATACACACCTACACACCGAGTTGGAAAGTAATGTAGTACAGTAAATAATCCAGTTATAAATAGTTCTTAGCTATTATACTCCCGTTTGAGAGAACATTTGCGCTTCAAATCTACTAAATCTACTATGTGTGTGTGTGTGTGTGTGTGTGTGTGTGTGTGTGGATTTAGTAGATTTGAAGCCTGTAGCTGACAGCAGCGGAAAAACGAAAAAAAAACTTTATTTATTGAAAGACATTAAAGATTTTTATAATCTCTTTTTTATTAAAGAGAAACTCAACAAAAGGATAATAAAAATCCTTTAAAAATATGTCACGTAAATGTTCTCTGAAACGGAATATAAGAGCTAAAAACTATTTATAATTGGATTATTTACTGTACTACATTACTTTCCAACTCCGTGTGTATGGTATGTATGTATGTATGTATGTATTTATTTTTGTTTGCATGTATGTTCGTGTGTATATATGTATATATGTATATATGTATGTATATATGTATATATGTATATATGTATGTATATATGTATGTAATTGTCTTTGTCTGTACTAGTATATATATATATACTAGAATGCCTGCTGCGCCTTGCGCAGCTAAAGCCCACCGAAACACAACCTTGTGGGGGCACTAGCAGGGACGAGTATGTTACTAAAACCTTTCCTGGTTCTCACTTATTGTATATACTAAATTTGGTGCAGATTTGCGCAGCAAAGGCCCCCGGAAAACAACCTAGGGGGGACTAGGAGGGGCGAGCGTGTTAATAAAACCCTCCCTGTTTCTCCCTTAATGTGTATACTAAATTTGGTGCACATTACCCTAGCCCAATGGTAGCGAACCTATGGCAAGCGTGCTATAGGTTCGCCACCACGCCTGGCACGCCTAAGCATAGAAATTGTTGTCCAAAAAATGAGTATAAAATAATACACTTAATGTTTATAATTTGGTGTAATATATATAAACTTTGGTGGGTACGCGAATTTTTGTTTTTTATGGTTTACATGGTTTTTTTTTGGCACGCGACTAAAAAGGTTCGCCACCCCTGCCCTAGCCGTTTAGGTGTGTATAAATGACAGCACATCATCAGACAGATAAACATCATCCCTTATACAGTGTGTGTATATATCAGAGCTGGGCACCGCAAACTCAAAATCACTTCCGCAATCGCAAATCCGCAAACTCAAACCTTACCTTCCGCAACCGCAAATCCGCAAATTCAAACCTTACCTTCCGCAACCGCAAATCCGCAAACTGCTTGCCATTTTTGGTGCCGCAAACGCAAATCCGCAAACGCAAACCATATTTCCAATTTTTACAGTGCTGGGCACTTCCGCAAACCGCAAATTCCGTAATCGCAATTTTAACTATAAAAAGTATCCAAAACATTAAAGAGGTATAAAAAGTTTTTATATCTTTTTAATGTTTAATGTTTTAGCCTTGTTTTTATTAAAAACAAGGCTAAATAATTTATTACAATAAATCACTATTGTAGAAGAAATAAAAATACTACATATATTGATATATTATATTGAACAAAAACACCTCCTGCAAGTAAATAGTAAATAAATTAAATAATAAATTTAATCATTTGAATTTCATAAATTTTGAGACTTAGACACGTTAGAGAAGACTGTACTGTAACTGTAGTAACTGTACACACATTACATTACACAAGTTAAATTAAGTTAACACTGTGACTGTACACAACTTGAACTCACTGTACAACTCAACCCCTCTAGCCTCTACAAGTGTACGCCTCTGGCTTTGTCAACAAGTTCAGTCGTCCTCCTCCAGTAACTGAGCCAAATCCAGTTTTAATAAGTCCATGCCTGCCAGCCAATTGGCGGCCAGTGACAGCAGCGTCACAGCACTAGCGGGCTTGGCCAGTGGCCACGTGGGAAATTTTCGGAAAGATTTGCGTTTGCGGTCTTAGTTCCGCAACGCAAATTCACTAATTTGGATGACTTTGCCGCAAACGCAAATCCGCAAACGAAAAACATACTTCCGCAATTGCGGAATTTGCGGTTTGCGGAAGTGTTTGCGGAAGTGCCCAGCTCTGGACTATATATATATATATATATATATATATATATATATATATATATTTCAACTGCAAAGAACACGCAGTATAAATAACGTAAAGAACGACGCTTGTATAGGAGAACATTCCGCGCAAGATGAGAAGAGAGAACGAACAAATGAAAAAATGAGGTAACCACCCGGGAATCGAACCCGGGATCTTCCGATTGCCGGTCAGATATGATAACCATTACACCACGGGCCCGTGGTGTAATGGCTATCATATCTGACCGGCAATCGGAAGATCCCGGGTTCGATTCCCGGGTGGTTACCTCATTTTTTCATTTGTTCGTCTCTCCTCTCATCTTGCGCGGAATGTTCTCCTATACAAGCGTCGTTCTTTACGATATATATATATATATATATGAATAGAAACGACATAAGTATTAAGGAACGTTTCTGCACACGAGGAGGAGAGATAACGAAATAATGAAAAATTTTTCATTATTTCGTTATCTCTCCTCCTCGTGTGCAGAAACGTTCCTTAATACTTATGTCGTTTCTATTCATTTATATACTGCGCGGTCATTGCAGTTGTTTGCATAATATATATATATATTATATATATATATATATTATATATATGTGTGGTGTGTGTGTGTGTATGTGTGAACCAAAAGTCTTGGAGGCCCTGTGGAATATTTAACAATTCTGTAAATGTTCAAAGCGCAGGCGGTGAAGTCTTTTACGTATGTCATTTTCTTTACATAATCTGTTACTGGCATTGCATAACATTCTAGTAGAGACGTTGGCAGATTCCTCTCGAACGTTCACAATTAGTTCTTGAATGGTGCATGACCGTGACTTGTAAACCACATATTTCAAGTGACACCACAAATAAAGTGAACATTCGAAGAGAGTGTGCCAACGACTCTATCAAAGTGTTACGTAATGTCCATATTAGTTTACTCGTATGCGAGAGAAATGACATACGTAAAATGGCTTCTCTACCTACAGTTTGAACATTTACGGAATTAATATATATTCCACAACACGACACGAGATCAGACTTTTGGTTCATCATATATATATATATATATATATATATATATATATATATATATACATTTTAACTGCAAACAACACACAGTATAATTAATGTAAAGAACGATGCTTGTGTAGAAGAACGTTCCGCACAAGATGAGGAGGGAGAACGAGCAAATGAAAAATGAGGTAACCACCCGGGAACGTTCTTCTACACAAGCGTCGTTCTTTACATATATATATATATATATATATATATATATATATATATATATATATATATATTAGTGATATATGTCACATCCGCATCCGCATAAAATTCAACATCCGCATCCGCATCCGCACCTGCGAGATGCGGATGCTGCGGATGTGTACTATTTACTAATTTGCTATTTTTGAAGCACAATTTGCCCCTCATTCAATTCAAATACTAAAACTTGTGCAGCCTCCATTTGATCTTTAATGTAACTGCCAATGTCTGTTGTGTAGTTGTATAATTAATTGTTCATGCTACAATACATAACACTGTCATAAACACACTACTTTCCAAAGGTTGGGAAAGTGGTTGGTGGGATGCAAGATGAGTTGGGTCCCTCCCGCATCCTGGTAACACAGTTATGTGGCGAAAAACTCGTCTGCAAAAAGTGTATGTAAAAAAAATTATAATTACAAAATAATATTATCTAATATCTAATATTATCGAATATCTAATATTTATAACTAACCAAAAATCGAAAGTCAATTAATAAATTAAGTATGAATTTAAACTATCATATTATCAGGCTGACAAATTTATGCATGAACATCCGCATCCGCACGGATGTCAAAGTTTGGCATCCGCATCAGCGCATGGCTGAAATCTGACATCTGATACATCACTAAATTATATATATATATATATATATATATATATATATATATATATATATATTATATATATATATATATATATATATATTATGAAATTAACCCACTATGATCACTCGAAGGTTCGTGTAAACGAGGCCCAGAGATATGGAAATAAATAAAAGACGAGGAATGCGAAAGGTTTGAAATTGAAAGATTTCGAGTTCTTGGTCCAGTTTGTATAGAGCAGGCCTGAGCTGATATGCATGTATTTGTGATTGTAACGAGTTTATTTATGTTGACTCAGGGAGGAAACAGAAACTTGCAGCATATCTTGCTCCTGATGAATAGCAGCACTAACGATAAGCGCACGTAAAAAGATTATGGATTAGACTACTCATTGAATATAATAACTCAAACCACTCTTCAGTAATGATGACGTACGCGCGGAATCTTCGTTAGCGTATGTTGACCTTTAATAGGCTTTAATTACTGTTACGCGTAACTCCTGCAAAACAAATTCATATTTTTTTTGTGTCAGTAACTTACGAGTAACTCTACTAACGTTATCTTTCTCCTTAACGTAAAAATGTAGGTCGACTTTATCACATGACCTTTGCTGTTACAATGGAGATTAAACAATCCAACACATTATTATTATTATTATTATTATTATTATTATTAATATTACACTGACAGACTCAAGACTACATACGTTTCTCCTTGGATTTATTTCCCAACATTTTTAGAGATTTAACAAGTTACGTATAATATTGTAAAATGATCATGTATGATTGAATGAAACTGGAAATACTTCTTACGAAGAAAACCTAAGTTACCTAAGTTACGTAATAAAGAAGAATAAAAAATATGAGAAAGTAAGTACAGAACAAAATAGCGAATAAGTATCTTACTTTTATTGAAAAAGTTACGCTAATGATACACATTGTTTTCAGTGTTGCATAAAAGTTACGTTAAAATGTGTAACTGATGCTCACCTTATATGTAAAAAATTGAGTGGATACTTGGCAAAGATACTGCGAACTGCTCGTACTCTGAATGTGCGTATGAGCGAAGCGATGAAGTCTTTGCTTTCTGTCTACGACTTAATCTATAAACATTCTGTGTTTATATATATATATATATATATATATATATATATATATATATATATACACACGAGGTGTGATCGAAAAGTTTGGTAAATAGTCCCGCAACTAATGAACGCGTGTCACTAGGTGATGTCAGTGTGTATGGCTGATGACGTCACCTTGGCCATTTGCCAGATGCCAACAAACACCATTCAACTACGCACCAGTGCGCCGTGTCATTGCTTTGTGTGAGGGCGTTTTTGTGGCGTCTGGCGATTTTGTAGAAAATGTCAAAATTTGAGCAACGTGCAAACATCAAATTTTGTTTTAAACATGGTAAGACGGCTACAGAAACGCACGGAATACTTGCAGCTGTCTACGGAGATGAAGTTGTTACAAACTAGACGGACGGACGACCACTTCTTTCATCATCTTCCAAAGTCTCATTTCCTTCTCGAAACCTTCCAAACCACTTGCAAACAGTCTTGTTTGTAACAACTTCATCTCCGTAGACAGCTGCACGCATTCCGTGCGTTTCTGTAGCCGTCTTACCAAGTTTAAAACAAAATTTGATGTTTGCACGTTGCTCAAATTTCGACATTTTCTGCAAAATCGCCAGACGCCACAAAAACACCCTCACACAAAGTAATGACACGGCGCACTGGTGCGTAGTTGAATGGCGTTTGTGGCCATCTGGCTAGTGGCCAAGGTGACGTCATTAGCCATACACACTGACATCACCTAGTGACACAGGTTCATTAGTTGTGGGACTATTTACCGAACTTTTTTATCACACTTCGTGTGTGTGTGTGTGTGTGTGTATATATATATATATATATATATACCTACTATATATATATATATATATATATATATATATATATATATATATATATATATATATATATATATATTATATATATATATATAGTGTTATTTGTATTCGATTCTATAACAAGTTTCGTTCATGAGAGAAAAAAGATTAGGACTTTTAAGACTAAAAGGATATTAATTAATTGAATTTAAGGATTAAATAAAAGAGAAAATTCCCATTAAATCGAAAGTTAAATGCAAATGCTAATTTTAATCCTTCTTTTCACTACGAAATGAAACACAAAAAACATAATCCTCAGTAATAATAATAATTAATAATAATAATAATAATAATAATATATATATATATATATATATTGTGTGTGTGTGTGTATATGTGTGTGTGTGTGTCTGTGTGTGTGTTTGTGTGTGTGTATTATATATGAGTATATGTTGATCCAAAATAAGCAGTCACGTTTCGAAATAATTAGTTTTGGATACTAATTGCACTTAATAAACACAAACTTTACTCCTGAGGTAGTAAGAAGTGGCTGTGATTGATACCAGCAAATTTGTGCTGCCTTTGGAATGATAATAACTGGAGGTTATGGATATGGATTTGGATGTTCTTTGAATTGGGTTAACACGGGGCATTGTTGCTTTCAGTGGTGATAAACCACGTACGGAAGCCTCGTCAGTACATTGATCGTATATTTGCTTGGCAATGCTGCCGCGAGTTGCTCGTACCTGAAATAGGAGAATGGGCAGAATGATGCTTTATCTGATAAAATGTTAAACTTTTCACCCTTCTATTTAAGCTATATATACAGGGTGGCGCAAAAGTCAGAAACCATAGGCACATTTTATTAAATTATAATAAATGTTTGAATTGATGGCTTTCCACTTGGAGACACTTTCTGACGCGTTGAATGCATGATGTTTGAACATTCCTTAACACATTGGTACTGATTTTGGCACACTCAGATGTGATTTTATCCTTTAGAAAACGTATGGTTCTAGGTCGATCAGCATAGACTACCCATTTGAGATGGCCCTTACAAGAAAAAGTCAAGAGGCGTCAGGTCTGGAGACCTAGGTGGCCATTCGACGGGCCCTCGCCGTCCGATCCACTTGCTTGGGAATGTTTCATCTAAAAAGCTCCGGACGATGGTTGCGAAATGTGGTGGTGCACCATCCTGCTGAACCACATCTCCGCCCGTTCTGTCAATGGAATGTCGTCCAGTATGAGCATTAGAAATGTTTGCAGCATACGCAGATATGTTTCACCTGTTACAATGCTGTCGAAAAAGTACGGACCAATTAACCGATCCCCCCCGAGCGCAGCCCACACCATAATTCGTGGATCGAATTGCACATGTTATTCCTCCATCCAGTGGGGTTCTCTTTGGCCCAATAGCGTGCATTATGCCTATTGACACGACCGCTGAGGTGAAATATCGTTTTGTCGCTGAACAAGCTATCGATGTTATAGAAACCACTGGCAGAACTCTACACGACGGTCTGTGTCGTCACCGTGCAGTTCCTGAACGAGTTGGACTTTGTAGGGGTGGAAACGATTTGTTGTAAGAATTCGGTGAATGGATCTTCTGGAGACACCCGTTTCCTGGGATAACTTTCTTAATTGAGGACTTACGTGGGAGGTGATTGAGTACCGTTAGTGATGTTGCGGCATCGGTTGAACTTTTTGGTCGGCCACTACGCGGCCGATCATGAACACTTCCCGTTTCTTTGAAGAGAGTGAACAGTTTTCCAACTGATGCCTGGGCAACTGGCGGCCTCTCAGGGTGTTGTTATTAAAAGAAGTAGCAACTAATCGGTGTGTGTTACCACGCCTTGCACACATTAAAACTATCTCCACCCGTTCATTTATTGTTAATTTCTGTGCATAAAGTTCAACAACAAATCTGAAAAGAACAAAACACATATTAAAACGCAAATTATTAAAATGTGCCTATGGTTCCTGACTTTTGCGCCACCCTATATATATATATATATATTAGTGCACTGTTTTAAAGTCGAATGTTCAACCTCAAAATATTCATTATTCGGCCCCAAAACAGCAAACATTCGGTCCAGAAAGTATTGAATACTACTCTATTTTCATTATATGAAATTGCCAATTTTACTTCATAAAATTGTTTTCCGATCGTGTAACATAAATTGTAAATAAATTATAGACACTTACAGTAAACGTTCGATGAAGAATGGTAGTTTCAAATGAGATCATAAATATCTTCAGATAAAAACAACTGTTAATACAGCTAACTTAGCTGTGAGCTCAAAACGTGATACGCAAAATATTCGTCAAAACATTTGCAACATTTTTGTTTTCGAGTGTCACAATATTTATTGTATTATAAGGGCCAAGTACGTAGCAATCTAACTATTTGCTATTGATGTTAAGTTAAGAGGAGTAACTGCGAAGTATTGGCTAAATTTTGGTAAATTTAAGTGCAAATTTAGCTACTGGAGTAGCTTAGGTCTACCCTCTTCTGACTTCCATTTCTGATTATAAAATTAAATTTAAAATAAGTAATTAATTACTCGGGCTCAGAATAAAAACTTGTCAAAATTTGAGAATATGTACAGTTTAGGGCTTTACTTAAACTCAAGGCCGGATAGGATAGCCGAATATTAGGCAAATTCACCCCATATATATATATATATATATATATATATATATATATATATATATATATATATATATATATATATTATATATATATATATATATATATAAATTATTTCATGAAAGTAACACGTGAATAATATTTATGATGAAAATTACCACGAAGGAAAAAGGAAACACAGAATGGTGCTCAAGCGCTTTCGTCTAATGACATCCTCAGGGACATTGAAATAAATAACAAGTTCGAAACTATATAGAGGTCACAAAAAAATAAAGTAGAAAATAAATATTGTAGGAGGAGCATACAAATTTATAAGGAAAAGCTACCAGAGTTTTAGCACTTTGCCCCTCTTGTCTAAATCTGTTCTGAACGAATTCAAAACAACAGGATCAAGCGAAAAAAGGCCCTGGTTAATGTTAAAATTATTTTTAAGTTGAATAATGGCAGACTCAAGAATATTTCTATTAACAATGTTGCTTGAGTGAAACAAAATTGAAGCATTATTCCAATCAATACAGTGGGATAACTGACAAATGGACGAAAAGGGCACTGGACGACTGTCCCTTTCTAACGGAATATTGATCCTGCTTTACACGCGTGTGTAAATCCTTTCCCGTCTGTCCAATGTAAAAGGAATCACATTGTTTACAACCAATTTTATAGATAATGCCTGAATTATTGGTAGGACTATTTTTTACTATGATATTTTTCACAATATTGTCATATGAAAATACTACATTAATATTCAAACGTTTTAGTACATTAGCAATGCCTAAAAAGCCCGGGAAAAATGGAAGTACTAAAATATTCTTCGACAAAGTGTGAGGGTTATTATTCACACGATAGAAAGTTCGTTTTGCCTTGTTAAGACAAGATTCCAAAAAAGTAGGTGGGTAACACAAATCACTTCCAATACTGTTGATTTTTTCTAATTCGGCATCCACGTATTCCGGACTGGCGATCCTAAGAGCGCGGAGAAACATTAAAGAAAATATGCTCCTCCTACAATTTTTATTTTCTATTTTTTTTTTTGTGACCTATATACGTATAGTCTCGAACTTGTTATTTATTTCAGTGTTCCTAAGGATGTCATTAGACGAAAGCGCTTGAGCACCATTCTGTTTCCTTTTTCCTTTGTGTATTTTATATCATATATATATATATATATATATATATATATAATATACCTCGCAACCACCAGGATTCGAACTCGGGACCTCCTGAGGTCATGCGTGTTACTTTTTTCATATATATATTCTGTAGACGAAGGAACTCATTGTCACATTATAAGTGCAAAGCTGTAAACATACTGTAAGTCTCTTTCCACTTAATGTCGTTACCATTTCACTCTTTAGTCAAGAGTGAACAAATCTGAGAGCGAGAATCTCGAAGGAGACAATTATCAAATTGATTCACTCATTTCCATGCTGAGATTTTCCACTTTAAATTAGATTTTTCAAAGAAAATATTTCTGAAACCCGTAACTGCGTCACGATGTCTTTTTAACTTTTTCCAAATCAGAAAAGTATTTTTTCCAAATCTGGAATTGTCACTTTAAACAGTCTTATTTGCGAACAGCGGATGGGAATGGGAATGACATTGAGTGGGACGTAATCAACGTTAGACCTTGATGAAATCATGGCGCGTAAATATTAAATTAAAATAGGTATTAATATTACGGTTGAATAAAAATTAATATTTCTTGTAACCATTTCATAAGATACTTTATATAATTACAAGAATTAAATATTTAAATTGTGTGTGTGTGTGTGTTGTGTGTGTGTGTGTGTGTGTGTGTGTGTGTGTGTGTAATTTATGTCAATAATTTGCAATTACCATGAATTCATTAATTTTACCAAAAAAAATAATTATACATTTTTTGTGCTTCATTTGTATACATGTTTGATGCTGGCATTAATACTTACCGAAAAATTAAATCATACAAATACGTGATGGATTTTACAGCTCTTTATTTTAAATCACCACATTTTTGAAAAACTCAAATTTTTGTTCTGTCACCAGTTTCCATAAACTGATGTCGAAGTTAGACGGAGAGACTTATTTAGGGAATGTCATCTCCGGTTCAGTTATTCTATTGGTTAATTAGTCATTTCCAGAGCAATCTCTCTAACGAGCTATATGTATGATTATTGCTTGACTAATAACTCTGTTTAGTTATTAAAGACATACGAAATGCAAACCAGTTCAGTCGCTATAAAGGAATTTCTGCGAGGGTATATACAGCAAATGACATTTATTTAAGTTAAGATTAGAATTGCGCGTGATCTCTCTCACTATTTGAACCTGGCTATTTCCTTATATATTTGATAAAGACCTTAAAGTTTAAAGTCTTTAAGGCTTAAACCAAAATTTGCTATTACCATAAGGATATCTAACAAAAATAAACAATTCTTACCTTGTTTCTTAGAAGCGTAACAATTTTTCCCCAGTCCTTCATTCTGTAGCGGTTTAAACGTGTAACGTCGAAGGCAACAAACAGTCTGTCCAGTAAATCTATCTTAAATAAATTACCTTGAATAGTATAATGAGAGCCTATTGTATCACTTGAAGCGAATATCTGTACAGTTGAGAGCCTCTTTCTTAGGAAAGAAGTTAACATTTTGAACATTTTGCAATATAGGTTAATTTACTCAGTCAAAAGACTATGTTTGACCACTGACCTGGAATCTCTGCCATTTTTAGAGCTAAATGGATTCTGACATGACTGGATAACAAGCTTTGGCAGCGTTTCTAACGCAAAAGGACAATGATACTTGAGGACAAAGATGGAAAACCTCTCCCGCATTAATAAAATAATGAAGGATTGTTCAAATTCTTCAAACTACAGAAACAGACGCATTTAAATCTTGCGTGGCTCAATATTTTCCTGAACCAAGTTCCCAACCAGCCGTCCGTGACAGCTTACGATGGCAGGACGAGGGAAAACAACTACTTTCCTCTTCATCAGATTTCTCTAATAAGGCAGGAAAACGTTGAAAGGAGGACCGCAGATGATTTATGAAAAATTTTGTTTGAGAAGAAAATAGAAGCACGGTAAACAGAATAATTGAATATGCAAAATATACAATAATTATACGAATGAGGAAGGAAAGCAAATTAAATTCTAATAACAAAATGAACTGGAATGTCTTCAAAGATAAGTATAATTTCTGAATATTAAATAATTCCGTAATAACTTAATCTAATGTATGGATCAAAAATGGATTTTAGCATTATTTTATAAGTCCTTCATCTTGGTTTAAATTTTATGCAATTCATCGTATATACAGTATATATATATATATATATATATATATATATATATATATATATATATATATATATATATATATATATATATATATTATATATATATATATATGTGTAGGAAGGGGAAAAGGCAAGCTCTTGCAAAACTGCCCCCCCCCCTTTATATAAGAAGGAAAAACCCAAAATCAAGGTCTCTGATGCCATTTTATTTTTTAGTTTAATAAATTTTGAAAAGATTATGTAATGTGCAAACTGTATGTATGTTTAGTGAAGAATATAGGGAGAAGTGTGTGTTTGAGAGCATGCTGGACTGCTCACGGGGTAGATGAGACACGGAAAAAGATCATCTGAATGGGGCAGTGACAGGAGAAACGGTAGTTCCAGCACATCCTGTCTCCTGCCCAATGTCCCCCCTCCCCGTAGTACTTCCCTGGTAGATTGGTGTCTACAATCTCCTCATTTACCATTACTTATTCGGACTATAGTGGATTTAATTTTCCTAGAAGAGTTCCTTGTCCCATGCACGGTCTGTGTGTATCATATATATATATATATATATATATATATATATATATATATATATATATATATATATATATATATATATATATGAAAATGAAAATGAAAAGGTTTATTGGCAGACTATAGTCCATATGACAAATATTATTAATACAATGACAGTTCATATACTAAGGATAGAAATATATACACAATTGATTAGAAATAATACTGCACTGTCGAAGTTAAGTGGAGCTACAGACAGACGTTTTCGTACCAAGAATTCCATAGCTTAAAGGATAAATGGCAGGACTCATGTATAGCTTGGATGATCGGGTTGGTTGATTTTTTAATTCTTTGCATTAGACTGTGTTGAGCACGTCTTGTTACCTCCGGGAAGCTCGGGACATTGCGGGTAGCAAACATTTGCGAAGCTGAGCATCTCGGGGGTAATTTATGTAAGAGTCTAAAAGACCTGTTGTACAGCAAATTTAGGGTTCTGCCGGAATCTTTTTTATACTTCACCCAGAGTTGCTGACCGTATATATTACTGCAAAAAGTACGAAAGAGTGTGTCTTTAGCTTCACTTGTACAGAAACGAAAGTTCCTTATGGTCATATTCGCTTTAGCACACAGGCTTCGAGATTGTTTTCTTATATCCGAGTCATCACTCAAGGAGCTGGTAATAGTTTGACCCAAATACTTAAACTCTTGTACTTCCTCAATTACTTCACCATTCATTTTAAACCTTATATCAGCTGGCTGATTACAGCTTTTAGGATGAAATTGCATAACCTTAGTTTTTGTAACATTAAAAAGAACATCATGTATCTGCGAATACACTTCGCAGACATTTAGTAGCCGATATCCAGACCTTTAACAGAGGGACTTAACACCATATCATCGGCATAAACTAAGTTATTTATCCTTGTGTTATCTATACAACATCCTACTGTTGCCTCATTAAGTGAAGCAATTAATCCGTCAATATACACATTAAACAGCATAGGGGAGAGCAAGGAGCCTTGTCTCACCCCGCAAGAGGAGCCAAAACACTCGGATAGTACATTGCCCCACCTAACAGTGAAAGATTGGTGGGAATACCAAAATTTCAATAAATTTAATATGTACATGGGAACCTTCCTGTCTTCTAGTTTTGCAAATAAAATATTGTGGTTCACCCTTGCCTTACTTATATCAAGGAAACAACTATAAATGGTTGAATTACTGTCAATGTATTTAGATATTGTTTCTTTAAGTACATAGATACACAGGTCAGTTGAGTGGGACCTTTTAAAGCCAAACTGATTAGGAGATGTCCATAGGAAATCATTTAATCGGAGTAACAAGAGTTTTTCTAGCAGTTTCGAGAAGCAGGAAGCGACAGCAATAGGCATGTAATTATTGCTGGACAGAATGTCTCCGTACTTATTTTTGACCAGGGGCAAGATATATACCCTCATGAACTCTGCAGGGATATAGCTATGAGCAAGCATGGCTGATAGGAGCAATGATATATGCAGACATACTACGTCATTTGCATATTTTAAGTGCTCATTCGATAAGTCATCTACCCGCTAGGGTTGCCAAGTGTCCTTTATTTCAAAGGACAGTTCTTTATTTCAGCTCATGTGTCCTTGTCCTTTGATAAACTCGGAAAGGACGCCATATGTCCTTTAATTCAGTAATTGACTCTCAAAATTTTATTCATCACTAAAAATATGAGACGGTGATGTTTTCAAACTTAATTAATTCGTTAATTCGGGAGAAGTGAGATTCAACATTCAGATGCGATTTCTAGTAAATCAGAGTTGGCAATCCTGCCCCCATTGTTCGTTGCCATTGTCATCCTTGCTGGAGAGGAACGAGGAAGGCATCGCCCGCTAACATATTTTTTGTGCTTTGCCAAATTGCCATATTAAACCGGCTTCATGAGTTTTTGACGTGATTCTATTTTTTATTCATTATAATGAATCATTATAATGATTTGTAAATATTTCCTGTCTTTAATTCACAAAATATAATAAAGAAATTTAAAAATGTTCCATTTCAATACAGTAGTGTGATTTTACAAGTGTACGACTTTCTAGACATATTTTATCTATGAATATAATAAAGAAATTGTAAAAAATATTGCACAAGTAAATTTTTATAAGCATGATATACGCTAGCGTGCAAGTGTCCTTTATTCAAGATCTGTTGACTTGGCAACCCTATCTAAGACTACCCCTGACGCAGAACCAGTCTTTAACTCTTTAATTAACCTCTTTACTTCAGAAAATGATATCAAAATATTTTCCCTTATATATATATATATATATATATATATATAGGTGTGTGTGTGGTCTACAATTCATTATGTAAGTACTATTTAGCAAAAAGGAATAAAAAATGAATGAATTCATAACAATTAATTATTTTTCACACTCTTCTTCATCAAATCAGATTATTTTATCGAAAAATTTTAACATCGATTCGTTAATTTTTACTTAAAAGTCTTCTCCCGATAGTTTATGAGGCAAATTTATATAATTTAATCTTAATTAATGTCAAATTTATATAATTTAATCTTAATTAATGTCCCTTATTGCCTAAAATGCATAATTAATTTCTTTTTACTCGCGCAAGATGGCGTTCTTCTTCGGCGCATGCGCAGCTATAACGAATCGTTAACCAACCGGTCTCGTACGTTTATAAGTAATTTAATATTAAATGAACGAAAGTATGGAAACTGTTAAGAAATCTACTTTACAAAAATTACAAAATTTAATATCGGTCTCAAACCCAAGAGACAAAATGTTCGTGTGACTTCTGTAATGCTAATATTTTATGTTTATTTAACTTTTCTTGCGATCGAAACTTGAAACACTTTCAGCCATCATTTAAATTTGAACTTTTGCTCATAAATTTTGTCAACATAAACTTAGGTAGCTTTAAGGCGAAGCAGAAATTCAATCATGTATATTTATGGATGATATAATGCAGGCATCAAGTAACTTAGGAGTAATAGAAAATGCAATTAGTAATTGTAGATCAATGGAAATACTAAAAAAAATTTACATTTAATAATAAAAAAGAGAAATCAACAGTAATGACAATAAATGTGATGAGAAGAAAAATACCTGAAATGAGAACAATTAACAAAGTGAAAATGGGAAGTATAGAACAAGTGCAAGAATACAAGTATTTGGGACAATGGTTCAGTAGCAGAGGTGATCACCAAACACATAGAAAAGAAGAAAGGTAAGATAAATTTCATGATAGCGGATCTAAAGAGATATGGAGATCCAGCTACAGTGGGCCATTGGTCAATGAAGGTGAAAATAAAATTGTATGAAACCATAATAGTATCTACAATATTTTATGGAATGGAAACATGGACGAGAACAAGGACAAAGGATATTGAAGAAGTGGAACAAATGCAGGGAAGAATTCTAAGGGAAATAACAGGAATGAAATGTAGTACCCCATATTGGGGATTATTAGCTGAATTAGGAGTGTGGCCAGTCAAAGGAAAAATTGGATACAAGATAATGTTAATGAACAATATATTAAACTCAAATGAGGATAGATTAATTAAAATGATAACCGAAAATCAGTTGAAAAATCCATACCCAGGATGTTGGGCAGAGGAAGTGGCAGAAATGTGTAAATTATATAAAGTAACATTAAAGGACTTGAAAATGATGAAAAAAGTGAATTAAAGAAAAGTGTACGACAAAAAATTAATGAATATTTACAGGAAGAACTAATAAAGAGGAAAACTAAAATGAAAAACTAAGATTCACAGATGAATTTAAAAGAAAATTATATATTGAAAATATGAAAGAAAAGGATATGAAGATTATAATGGAAATCCGATTAAATATGGTAGAGGTGAAAGAAAATTATAAAGGAAAATATAAGGACATGAAGTGTGAAGTATCCAGCAGACAGAATGATACGACAGAACACTCGTTTCATTGTGAAAAACTAAGAAACATGGAGATGATGGGAGTAGAGAATATAAAAAAAGACAGAAAGTATCAAAAATTATATTGTAAAAATAATGGAAATTAGAGGAAGACTTTGTTGACAGTAAAGGTTTAAGTACATAATAGGAGATACAGTGTAGATGCTCTGCACCGGAAACGTGTGCTGATCCGCAGGATCAAGTGAGCAATTTCTGGAACCTGGAACCTGGAACCTGGAACCTTATGGCAAACGCTTTATACACGGAATTCTAACATCGGATCACCTGAAGATCAGGGCCCCCATGTATTCTTGTTTTTTGCTTTACAGTACCAAATATAATAATAAATTAAACTGAATGCCCGGTTAGGTCAACCTACGCCCTTGACGATTGGTTAGGTTAAGCTGTGATATTTTCGTTAGTTTTAACGAAGATATCATTTGGTAATTGAGGCTGGGAGCTCTGATCTTCAGGTGATCCCTAACATCTTTAAAATATTGAGGTGTATATATAATGAAATTTTTTATCAAATGGAATAGAAATTTACTTTTTATCAAAAATAATCTAACCTAACTCGATACTGCGTGGCTTTCGTGATAATGTACATACAAGGAACGTCATTTTTCACTTCATTTTGTCTATTATTCTAGTATTTCAGTACTTCAGAGTTGTCATACGCCAAAATCGCTTGAAGAAGTACTGTAAACTTTTACTAACCGAAGAAATCAAGGGAGGAACCACAGCGGCACAGCATGCCATTTATACATTTTTAAAACTGAAAATCTCTTGTCTAAAACTTTGTATACGTTCATTTCCATATCCAACACTCAAACTCCCTACCTAAATTATATTAATCTTAAATCATTCCTTTAGCGAATTCGTAACAAAATGATTTAATTAGTGTATTCCATTAAACATGTCATAAAATTGAGCTTCAACCATGCATAACCCAACTGATGGCCCTTTTATTTTGTAGGTACAATTGGATGTAGTGCTGCATGTTGACGAAAGTGCGCAGGAATACATTCACGTGAATCACCCGAATGTTGTTCGTGATGTTGGGCTGCACCTCTTCTCGGGTATGAAGATTGATGGCGTAAATAGATGGTTAGACTGTCATATATGATGAATTCGTGAATAATTCTGGCGACATTGAAATTACACAGGGCTACTTCCAACAACACAATTTCCATATTAATTCAATCGTTCTTCGGTGGCCGAATCATTTCGAAACCAAGACGTCCAAGACCACCAACACCACCAAGACCTCCAAGAACTCAAAGACACCAAGACCTCCTGACCACATCGTCCCAAGATTTGTTTCTTTGGGGAAATTTAAACTAAACGTTTACAGCAATATTCCTTACACCACAAGGTAACTGCAGCACAACATTACCAGCAACATCCGGATGATTCCTGTCGATGTATTTGGTATATCTTCAACAACCTGCAGTGCCATGTTCAGTTGTACCTGCGAAAGACCGAGCATCAAATTTACCACCTACTGCGTGACTCAGTTAGGCCATGCATGGATGGAGCTCAGTTCATGTTACGACATATTTTAGATTAATGGTTACACTAATTAAAAAACACTCTGAAGACTAATTTTATCTTATGAAAATAAAAAAAAATATACCGGTACATAAGACATATATAAGATATCACATTGGAAGAGACGAGAAGCTCTTGGGAGTCTTGGGACTCTTGGGAGTCAAAACCTTCAAACAGACATACAGATGCTACTTAAATAGAGCATAATTTCATAGTTTTAAAAATATGTAGCAAAATTTCGTTAAAACAAATCATACATGCTGTACACTGTACAGTGTTGGAGGAATTCTTAAAATAGGGAGTACTGGCCAACAGTACTTCCTTATCTAAGTAATTCCAATGCGAAGAATGTCACTATAAATAATTAATTTTAAAATATCAGTCTCTGAGCACGATGGCCTTTGGCATTCATCGAATAAATGATGCTACGATGAATTGATGATTTCTTGTATTTAATAAATAAATTTTAAAAATCCTTAAAAAAATACATGGTATAGAATGTAGATAAGATTAAGTAGTCTAGTGTTTGAAGTTATCCTTTATTTTTTCCTCTCCTCCAAAGCTTAACTGAGTGCGAGAGATAAGCGCATGCATGGTGCAAATGAAATTTAAATAGTTATTCTTTTTATTATATTTTTCCAACATTATTTTTTTCTGGACTCTTTTCTGTCATCAGTGGCTGGCAGAGGAGGGGAAACCTTATCTTTTCTATACTTTACTATTATTAGTGTTCTTGTATGAAAGCTTTACACGCTTATAAGTGTAAGCATGATAAGAGTGTGTTCAATATTCTTTATTTTTATTTACATGTCTTTTTTTTTTCTTTCTCTTTTTCCTCCTTTTATAAACGTGATCACGTTCCTCTAAATCTTTTCTCTACTACTTTTCTCCATTGATTTCAAACGCTGATTGTTTCTTATCGTTAATTTCGACTTCTTTGTTTACCTTATTTTATACGCCGATCAAAACAATTTCCATTTCAGTGTTATTGGCCATAAAAGAGGAAGTAAATCAAAGGAAAATTCTTTTCTTTTTACTTATTCGACGCCATACAGATTTCTCACAATCCCATCTAATCAATAGAGAGGCTTTTATTTTACAAAGTCGTAAGCAAGTTTTACTCTGTAGCCCTTTCCTTTTATTTCGTTATAGCTTTTATATAGATTCTTTACAGTATATGTATAGGTCCATAGTTTCTATATTTATATAGAATTTGGTTTGGATTTATTTGGTTTGGATTTACGTTGTTTCGTAAAGGAATATAAACTTGGTTGAGTTGCTTCGTAATTTACGCTCACGCACTTCATTTACGCTTCCAGAGATTACGTGGACAAAGTATATTATTCAGTTTCACAAAATAAACTCAGTCAAAAGTCAGTGAATATTAGAGGGTAGCCCGCGGGCTATTCAGGTTTGGCCAGCCAGCACACCACCAGTCCGTGACTGGAGTTTTATACTTCAGTGCGTGGATTGTTATGGATCAAAAAAAGAAAAATTCAATGAAAAGTGAATATGTTACCGTCAATTTAGTGAATCTGCGCCTATCAAAATTCGATATCTTCAATTCGTCTCTCAGGTAACGAATTTGAAAGTTTGGCCCGTTTCACCTTTGTGAGTTTTTATATTAATTAGACCGATAATTGATTACCCGTCTGGTTTTGAAAGAATTAATTTATGATATCTACGAGTATATAATTTATCCCTTACCATGACTCATACCTGGGCCCTCTGACTCGGAAACGTGGGTGTTGACCATTCGGCTACGACAGGATGAAATTAATAACGACCTTCGAACATTTTATCACCGGAGAGAAACTCCTAACGCTTTCGTGTCCGGAGGTATTTTTGCCTTACTAATTTCCCGCACTGCAGCCAATGGACAACATTTAATTCAAATCTATCTGGCAAACACGCGGTTACCATTAAATAAAAATATAAATATAAATGTTGTCCACTTGCTCCAGTGCAATGGGGAGTTAATAACGTTAAAATACCACTGGACGCGAAAGCGTTAAGTGTTTTCCTCGGACGATCAAATGTCACCGGAGTGTTATTAACATTACCCTATTGTAGCCGAATAGTTAACGCCTGTGTCTCCGAGTCAGAGGGCCTAGGGTCAAATCCTGGTGAAAGGTAAATTTTGCATTTACTATATATATATATATATATATATATATATATATATATGATGAATAAAACCACGAAGGAAAGGAAACACAAAATGGTGCTCAAGCGCTTTCGTCTAATGACATCCTCAGTGTTCCTGAGGATGTCATTAGACGAAAGCGCTTGAGCACCATTTTGTGTTTCCTTTCCTTCGTGGTTTTATTCATCATAAATATTTTTCACGTGTTACTTTCGTGAAATAATTTTCATATATATTATATATATATTAGGGTGGAGTAAAAAAATTGAAAAAAAATTTTCTTTGAATTTCAAAATGCTTGGGGTCGGGAAAGTTGCGTATTTATGTGAAACGTACTGTGTGAAATTTTTGTAATCGTACGGCTATAATTAAATTCTGCACACTGAACTCAAAGTTTTTAAAAACTGGCAAAATTACTAAAATTTCGCCATTTTTATTTTCAGTTTTTTAAATTAAATTACAAAATTTATATTTTTCACTCCACCCTAATATATATATATATATATATATATATATATATATATATATATATATTAGGGTGGAGTGAAATATATATATATATATAAACGATTGCAAACGAAGTTACGAGCCGCTGGATTAAAGGCTATAGACGTTACATAAACTGCAGAAAGGAAACTGCTTCAGAGTTATGACATAAAAGATTTGAATAAGAGCCAAAGAGCTGTGAATATATATATAAGCGACTCTCTCCAGTCAAGTGAACTTTTATGTCCATCATATTTTGTCCAAAGGAAATATAAGATGTTATTTTTATAGAAAATGCAATCCAACGCAAGCCTCTCCACATGATATACAAAATACTATAAATTGAGGACCGTTTAATTTTAAATTTAACTTTAGTTACTTGCTATTGAATTTTTTTAATTTTAATTAATGCAAATTTATTTATTTATAAACACACACAATGTAATTCCACTTTATATATATATATATATATATGATGAATAAAACCACGAAGGAAAGGAAACACAAAAAGGTGCTCAAGCGCTTTCGTCTAATGACATCCTCAGGAACACTGAAGTACATAAAAGGTTACGGCCTATATATAGGTTATAGAAAGAAAAAAAAATAAATAAATAAATAACAGACACACAAACATATATATATATATATATATATATATATATACATATCTACACACATACATATATATATATATATATATATAATATATATATATATATATATATATATATATGCAATAAACGGAGAAGTAAAAATAAAAATTAAAAATTAAAAATTAGAGGATTAACAGAGGCAAACAGATTTGTAAGGAAAAATATCGATTTTTAGCACAAGATCAAATGAATTATAAAATACAAATTTATACTGGAAATCTGCCCGGGTTTTAACACTTTGCCTTTTAGAGTCAAGTTTCGATATACAGGGTGGGCCGTAAGTTTCCATACATAGGAAAAATAAACATTTTTTTATGGACAACCATTTTTATTTATATAATATGCTCTACATGGTTGCCATTGTTTTGAAAACACATTTCAATACGTGTTCCCCACTGTTGATGAACACGCATTAGCACAGTTGACGTTATGCTTGTAATGGCGTTGGTGATACGTTCCTTTAGATGATTTATGTCTCGTATCTTTTCCTGATACACCATGGCCTTCAAGTGCCCCCAAAGATAGAAATCAAGGGGGGTGAGATCTGGGGATCTGGGAGGCCACTCCACAGGACCACGCCGACCAATCCAAGCATCCGGAAACTGCTGCTGATCCAAATACCGACGCACGTGAAGACCATAATGAGGTGGAGCTCCATCTTGCTGGAAGTAAACTGGGAAGTTACCTTCCTCGTTTAGCAGGGATGGGAAAATCTCTTCTTGCAACATGTTAAGATACCTTTCGGCATTAAGATTTCCACTGACAAAAATTGGTCCAATAATTGTGTCACCCCATATCCCGGCCCACACCATCACTTTACCGGCACCTTGCATCTTCGTCGGACTCAGCCAGTTAGGGTTAGCATTACTCCAATAACGTATGTTTTGCCGATTAACCTCTCCATTGACGTAAAAATTTGCTTCATCAGTAAACAAGATCTTACGTCAAACGCATATTCTTAGGGTATCTGAAACATAAAAACAAACGTTTAATTTTTCCTATGTATGGAAACTTACGGCCCACCCTGTATATAAAAATAAAATGAAGATTAAAAGTTAATAAAGTAGCGTACAAGTTTACCAAAGATTTAGCGTCTTACCCTTTTTATCTAAATTTGTTTTAAAGGAATTCAAAACAACAGTATCGAGTTGAAAAAGACCTTTGCTTATGTTGAAGTTATTTGAAAGTTGGATAATGGCAGACTCAAGAATATTTCTATTGACAATGTTGCTAGAATGAAATAAAACTGAAGCATTATTCCAATCAATACAGTGGGATAACTCTGACAAATGGACAAAAAGAGCACTGGACAACTGTCCTGTTCTAACGGAATATTGATGCTGTTTTATACGTGTGTGCAAATCCTTTCCCGTCTGACCTATGTAAAAGGAATCACATTGTTTACACCCAATTTTATAGATAATGCCTGAATTATTGGTAGGGCTATTTTTTACTATGATATTTTTCACAATATTGTTATATGAAAATACTACATTAATATCCAAAAGTTTAAGTACATTAGCAATGCCTAAAAAGCCCGGGAAAAATGGAAGTACTAAAATATTTTTTGACAAAGTACGAGTGTTATTATTGACACGATAGAAAGTTCGTTTTGCCTTGTTGAGACAAGATTCCATAAACGCAGATGGGTAACACAGATCACTTCCAATACCGTTGATTTTTTCCAATTCGGCATCGATGTATTCGGGACTGGCGATCCTAAGGGCGCGGAGAAACATTGATGAAAAAATGGCCTTCTTACTGGGGGTGTCATGTCCCGAGTAAAAGTGTACGTAGGACAAATTGTTTGTTGTTTTGGATATTAATGTAGTATTTTCATATAACAATATTGTGAAAAATATCATAGTAAAAAATAGCCCTACCAATAATTCAGGCATTATCTATAAAACTGGGTGTAAACAATGTGATTCCTTTTACATAGGTCAGACGGGAAAGGATTTGCACACACGTATAAAACAGCATCAATATTCCGTTAGAACAGGACAGTTGTCCAGTGCTCTTTTTGTCCATTTGTCAGAGTTATCCCACTGTATTGATTGGAATAATGCTTCAGTTTTATTTCATTCTAGCAACATTGTCAATAGAAATATTCTTGAGTCTGCCATTATCCAACTTTCAAATAACTTCAACATAAGCAAAGGTCTTTTTCAACTCGATCCTGTTGTTTTGAATTCCTTCAAAACAAATTTAGATAAAAAGGGTAGGACGCTAAATCTTTGGTAAACTTGTACGCTACTTTATTAACTTTTAATCTTCATTTTATTTGTATATATATCGAAACTTGACTCTAAAAGGCAAAGTGTTAAAACCCGGGCAGATTTCCAGTATAAATTTGTATTTTTATAATTCATTTGATCTTGTGCTAAAAATCGATATTTTTCCTTACAAATCTGTTTGCCTCTTTGTTAATCCTCTAATTTTTAATTTTTAATTTTTATTTTTACTTCTCCGTATTGCATATATATATATATATATATATATATATATATATATATATATATATATATATATGTGTGTGTGTAGATATGTATGTGTGTATATATATATATATATATATAGTTTGTGTGTATGTATGTTATTTATTTTTTTTTTTTTTCTTTCTGTAACCTATATATAGGCCGTAACCTTTTATGTACTTCAGTGTTCCTGAGGATGTCATTAGACGAAAGCGCTTGAGCACCTTTTTGTGTTTCCTTTCCTTCGTGGTTTTACTCATCATAAATATTTTTCACGTGTTACTTTCGTGAAATAATTTTCATATATATATATATATATATATATATATATATATATATATATATTATTCCCAAAGGATATAAGAGCTGCATCGCAAATGACTTGGAATGAAAACAGTTTGACAGTTTTTTCTTGATTTATATTTGCTTTTATGGCTCTCGCTATTTATACTGTATATAGTGCACACCCACTCTTAATATCTCGGACCAATATATATATATATATATATATATATATAGATAGATAGAGAGATAGATAGGTAGATAGAGTAGGCAATCGAGGTAGAGCAAAATAACTAAAAAAAAAAAAATTTATATAGGTACAGGGTGTCCGAGAATTATCTGTACAATTTTTGGCTGTTATTAAAAGTCAACCATGAAGTGTAGAAATTCCAGTGTTCTCCCATTTTACAGAGAATCTCATTAAGTTTTTTTTGATATCAAGTTATGACAAGTTTTTTAGAAATTCCAGTGTGTCCGAACATTATCTGTACAATTTCATCTTTTAATAAAATTCTTGATAACACACGTAAAATTCTTAAACAAGATTATTTAGAATCTGTATTTTCAAAAGTTTCTTTTATTAAAGTAACTTTGTTACAAACATTCGATATGTGCACCATTAGTGATTCGCAAAACATCCAATCGATACTCCAAATGTTGCCATGTACGCTGCAGCATATCCACATCAATTCGCTCAATAGCAGCTGTGATTCTTGCTTTTAAATCATCAATGTCTGTCACCCGCGTACATTTCTAAAAAACTTGTCAAAACGTGGTATCAGAAAAAACTTAATGAGATTCTCTGTAAAATGGGACAACACTGGAATTTCTACACTTCATGGTTGACTTTTAATAACAGCCAAACATTGTACAGATAATTCTCGGACACCCGGTATATATTGAACTTTTCAGTCGTAAAACAAAATTTTTTTAATTAAATAAAATTGTTATTGGTCATACCTTGTTTTGTTTCGTGTTTTTCATTTGGTAGCTTTTGTTTTAGTCTTTGTTTATCAGAGTGGCAATAAAAATATGATTGCCACATTCACTCTTGTCTGTAATTGGAGTTTGAATATGTCCACTTATATATATATATATATATATATATAGTAGTGATGTAGGTCACATCCGCATCCGCATCCGCATCCGCGGAACATCCGCACATTTTCTCGCATCCGCATCCGCATCTGCATCCGCACTTTGGACTGCGAATGTCGTGCGGATGTGGACCGTTGAGATAAAACGTCATTAATAAGCGGAAATTATCAAATTCTACTATAATAATAGAACTAGTTCATTGTGCGCAAAAGTGATGCAAGCGACAAGACGAGAGGCTGTTCTTGTATGAAGTTACTCTCTTGCAACCTACTTAGATCCACGTTACAAAGCTAAGTTATTTTCACCTAGTACATTAGAACGAGTTAAATCATCACTTGGCAAAGCAGTTGAAGAGCTTCAATCTCTTGAATCTGTCGCTTCGCCACCCACCAAAAGAATAAAAGTTTCAGTGACAGAACCAACACCTTCAACAAGCAAATCTATCACAGAATCTCTCTCTCAGTTTCTTGAGTCAAGCAGCGATGAGGAGACCTACGCGATGTCAAAAGATGTAGTAAAAATGATCGAGAGCTATCACCAAGAAAAACGCCTGGCTGCATGTGACAATCCTATTAGTTGGTGGAAAAATGCGCAGAATATCTATCCATACTTGAGTAAACTTGCAAGGAAACATTTAGCACGTCCTCCAACAAGCGTACCAAGCGAGAGATTATTTAGCAGTGAGTGCTGGATTAATATATGATGAAAAGAGAAACAGACTGGCAGCAGAAAAGGCAGAAAAATTAATGTTCCTTAAGCATAACCTTCCTATAATTAAGTTTGAATATTAAACGATGAACATCTTAGTTTACTTTATTTTAATTACTCATTTATAAATATGCCTAATAAAACTTTAAACTTAATATAAATAGTTATCAAGCTAATTAAAGATCTCTTTCTATAAGGGTGGAGGTTGGGGAAAGAGGTCGGGTAACACAATTATGGTTTCTAATTGTGGCTGAAACTCAACAAAATATAACGAATTTATTTGCAAACGAATTCACTAATTGATTTCTATATTAGTTAGATGCTTGCTATTATTTTATATGTTCAGGGAAAAGTACAGCAATTATTGTACAATTAATCAATTATACTACATTATAGCTACAGCTCTCTCTATATAATAACTTATTATATACGTTAAACACAACAAATCTGGAATATATCCTAAAAAATAACGAAAATGTAGACATCCGCATCCGCATCCGCATCCGCGGATGTTGAAATCAAACATCCTCATCCGCATCCGCGGATGTGAAAAAAATGACATCCGCTACATCACTAATATATAGTATATAAAAGATTGGTTTTAGGCCATGTTTACAGATGTACAGTGTCCTTTATTTATGTTAGAGTTTCTGTGTATGAGTGTTCTGAATTTAATTATGAAATTTTATTGGTCGAAAGACCTTCTACTGTAAACTAAAACAGTAAATTGAAAAGGAATTTTTAATCACGGATTTCGCTTCAATGCAAAGTCTTCTAAAAATAGAAATGTCTTTATTAAACGTTTCAAAATTCGGGGCAATTTTGATCGCAGTCATAGAAAATTAAAATAATAATGTTTGGGTTTACTTAACTTCCTTCGTAACGGCAAAGGTCATGTGACTGAGGGGGACTTACGGCTTTGAGTGGCATCCGAACCATTTTACGGGTTGCTACATCATTTGAACGGGGATGACGGTCACCCATCCAACTGCTGAACAGACCCAATTCCGCCTAATCTCGCTGATCTGACGGGAAGTTGTGTTGCGACGTGGTCAGAGCGTATCTTAAGAAAATTAAAAATGAAATCATGCGCAGTCGGTTACGAAAAATAAAGTACAGTAAGCTAAATACACCTACTTTATATTCAAATTGGGGGTCACCAATTAATTTTTTCCGAGAGCCACTTGGGTGTTTCTGTAATTCTATCAAAGTCTGATATTCACACTGCTCTCATTTCATCAAAGTCAGTTTATATTTTAATGGTAATTTTCGAAAATTATTTTAGTAAGGTAAAGGTAATATCCATGTCACAAGGAAGTGAAGGGCAAGGGCTGACCCTGGGCTACCTTAGCCCGATTCAGTTAAAGGAGAAGGGGAGGCACCCGCCGCTCCGTCGCGACGTAAGAAAAGCTCTAGGCAGTACCTGGGTTTGAACCTACGACTCAGCGGAGTCTCAGCACTGGCGGATGGCGCCCCAACCGATCGAGCCAGAAGACGCTCATATTAGTTTTGTCCATTCTATAAGTGCTTCAGCTTGTTTTAGATCATAATATTTTGAAAATTCTAGCATATTGACGTATTTGCTCACTATTTTAGACAAAATTTCACTTGTTCCCAGTGGTTCGTATAAAATCCTTAGGGGGTCCGGATCCAGAATGAGTTTCACCTATTGGTGATTTCTGCTGTAAATTCTGTCTGCTCTGTTTACTTCAAAACTGAGAATATAAATGAGCTCAAATATACTCTGCAAATAATAAAGTATTTGAAGAGTACGCTGTTAGTAGATCAGAAGTACAGTATATCGAAAGTAGATTAAATGGTTCGCGTCTGGACAAGAAGTGTCCTTTGAAATTTAGAAAACGCACAGAAAGTGCATTTTTGAGGATTAAAGAAGTACCTTTCACATTGCTTTCAGAACACATTCAACTTACTAAAATTACCCTTTAAATACTGTACTTTTAGAGTACATAGGTTCAGTTATACTCTCATTTTTAAAGAAGACACAGCGGATAGGATATCCCGATTGTAATAACTAATCGTACCTCGAAAGACTTTTCCAAGTTGTTATATATTTCTTATTAACTCTAAAATATTCGGTTCTCTTTCCTTTCACAGAATTATTTCTAGCAAGTGAATTATAATTTATTCAATAATCTAATTATACTGTAATTATTATTAAAAATACAGTAGTTATATTTCCGTCGTAGACCTATTCCCTCCGTAAGCACTCACAGCATTTTCGGTTGTCATTTATGAACGAAATGGTTTATCACAAATTCTGCTGTTGGAATACTGAACGTGTCTTTAACCTTATTTGTTTTCTTCTTTAAGAAGAACGTGGCTTTTCTTTTATTAGACGAGTAAATCATTAGTGAATTTTGAGGCCGGAATATTTTTATGTTTATGCTAAGATTACGAAACTGGTTGAGAAAAAGAAAATGGAAAAACAAATAAAATTTACGTGACATCGATTATCCTGTAGGAGTTCCAAGTTACAATATTAAATGGGTTTCCTCCAGTTCAGAATATGTTGAAATTTTATTCCCAAAAGACATTAAGCGGAGCGTAAAAAGTTTTATTGTCCAAAAGGGAAATATAATTTAGAAGTTGAAAATATTCAATGTTTTTGGTGGTTGCGTTTTTGTAGGAAGATGTCGTATATATGTTTAAGTCCTGTATATAGGATTATAAAGTCCTATTTACGATGTCTTTTGGGTGTATATAAGTATAACGGAATCCTGGACCATTTTTATTTGAAGAAAGATAATACTAATTATATCTGGCAAGATACTCTTCCCAAAGCCTGTCATTAGAAGAATTAAGGAACTGTCAATTGCTTTAACTCTTTCGTTAATCTTACTTCATTTTATTTTCTTGGAAATGAGTGACCAATAAATATAAAATAACACTTAATACATATTTAATGCATCACAAAAATGATGTTTGTCCTCTGTCTTCCATTCTTATAGGTGTACATACACACACACACACACACACACATACACACACACACACACACACACACACACACACACACACACACACACACACACACACATATATATATATATATATATATATATATATATATATATATATATATTAGACTGGTCCAACCTATAAGGGTGAATTTTCAAATTTATTATGTTTGATATGGTACCCTTGGATATTGTAAAGAATGGTTAAAGAATTATAAATACTAATTGTAATGCAAATCGGATAATATTTAGAGGTGCCGCACGGAGGTCAAACATTTCATTTTATTCTCCAATCGGATTATTTATATTAATATATTTTTTACCCCTGAGGTAGCTGTTATCGGTGCGTTTTTTTTAATGTGGTATCCCCTATAGGCCTAATCCACAGTCCTCTAATTTTGTTTCTATTCCATTTATTTCCTTTATCTAAGTCCCTCTTTTATTGTAGATTTCTTTACGTTTGTAAAACGCTTACGGTGCTGCTCTACAATTTGTAGAAGATATTGGAGTTGTTCTTCACTTTTCGTAAGATGGCCACTGAAGTTCTTAATTAAAGCAACACCTCTCTCAGCATTGTCATTTACAACATTCATATTTTTTACATAATTGCTAGCAGCTTTGTAGTCATCATTAGCGTTCCAATCAGCAGGATCTCTGTCCAAAAAGTCCATTGGCAATGCTAATTTTGTGAAGTTGCGAGTTGTTGAACTGACGAAGCTAGCTAGTGTTTTGTCTTGTAGGTTAGGATCATTCACATTCAAATTTATCCGTTTAGGAGGATTTTGAGAGCCATTCACATCCAGCGCCTTCACCATTTCTCGCTTGACTTCCAGTGACGTTTCTTCATCAAAAAAAGAAAGTCCGATGAGCTCTTCATTCAAATACCAGAGATGGCGAGAGAGCGCTTTAGATGCAGCCACAGATATTTCTTTATCATCGTAGGATTGAAGTTTCTTGAGAAGAGATAGGTCATTAGCTGGTGCAGAGGAAGCAATGGGTGTTAAAAAACCATTCATTTACGTAGCATCGAACAGCATATAATGCAAAACGTTGCATCCCTTCTAGTTCACGTCTAGTGACTTCCATTTGTTTGTGGAAAAGACAAATTTTTATTGCATATATCACTCGCGCCATTCATCGCACACGGTGCAACGCTCCGGGTTGATGGAATTTAATGCCATCAAAAGGAACATCTCCAAGTTATATGATTGTCAAATCTAAGAGTTCTCGGTAATCTGCTCGAGGTTGTAATTTAGTCAAATGTTGCTTGCAATTTTCAATTATACTGGGCTTTTCCGGTACATCGATTTGAACAATTTCAAACTTGTTTGTGTCAAAAGTCTTCCATTTATTTTTAAGACGCTTAAATAACAAGATATCCAGACCACCAGTGGCAGCGCCGTGACATTTGTCAAAGACAGATGCTATTACTATTTCGAGAATGTGATTTTCGACAAGCTAGTCCGAGGAGCGGCCGTTCAAGTATGCTTTCAATAAGAGTACATGCTCCTTTCTTATCGCCAGTGTTGCTTGCAGTTGTGTCAAAGCACATTGCCTGCACACAATCTCGTAGCCCCCAGTCATCCAAAACTTCGACCACAGCACCTGCAATATTTTTTCCTGTGCCAGATTTAAGTTTAGTTACTGAGAGAAGCTTAGATTTCCCTCTGCCTGATACAATAATTGGAAGTCTATCCACACTATCATCACCAGTAAGATCTTGGATAAGCTTTCCGTCCCAATGAACTGTTAGAGGAATATCAGTTTCAAATGATTGCTTGATGTCATCCGTAATTTGCTGACGAACTGATATTCGTTTTCTCCGTATTGAACTTCTACTCAGAACAATATCATCAACTTCATATCCAAGAGAAGATGCAGTAGCTGCTACTACTGATACTGCTTGGCGATCACTTAATTTGTTTCTGTCCAGTGTCATTGCTAATTCTGTTGATACAACCATTGCTGGTTTATGACTACCAAGTTTCTCCTTCTTTATGGTGACTGGTGTACTTGATGTACTTGGCTCTTCCTCGGAGGAACTACTATTTGACGAAAATTGAGTCACTGTTGTGTTCATTTTCTTTCTCATAGTTTCTTTCTTAACTTGGCATTGAAATGCTTCATCTCTAGATCTTCTCTTAGATTGTTTGAGAGCACATATTTTGTTCACACTTCCTATGTAGCCTCTCCTCCCTTTCTCTCGTTGAACTTGTAGAAAAGCTCTGTCTTCGTCTACTGTCATTTTTTGCAGAGCATTGGCATGGGCGATATCGAATAAATCGTCCAAACGTTCTTGAAAAGAAGTTTCTTTATCTATTTGGGTCTGTGAACGTCTAGATTTAGATTTTTGAAGTCCTCTATAATTAAAATACTCCTTTTCTATTTTTTTCGTAACATTGCGATAGTCAGCAGTTGGTATATTTGCCATCTCCCAAAATT
Organism: Bathynomus jamesi; assembly: GCA_023014485.1. Taxonomy (NCBI): domain Eukaryota; kingdom Metazoa; phylum Arthropoda; class Malacostraca; order Isopoda; family Cirolanidae; genus Bathynomus; species Bathynomus jamesi. The sequence goes on from JAJOZX010010098.1 coordinate 116,311, forward strand.
TCAATACTTCAGTCCAAACAGCTTTAGATGCATCTTTCAACGTCTATTTGGCATGTAGATGATGAAAAATAAGCCGCAGAACGTCACCATAGGATGGTAGCTTTCTTCCACATATTGTCTCAATTGTTTGTCCAATAAGCCACATTTCTGTTGATTTTCTAGTCGCTACTGAACTTGCCATATTTTACATCCTGTTTGTGTATGATGCCATTTGACGCTGTCCTACACTGCTATGATGCTATCATCTCAACAACACAAGTAACATACCTACAGAAGATAACTACTCCATAATCCATAAAATATTACTAATTTTTTCTATTTCTGATATTTTTGACAGTAGTGCGGCACCCCTAAATATACTTCAAATGAGCTGATTTTTTGTCAGAAGTTATTCTTATAAAGGTTCACAATAATTTGAGGTACCATGTTATGATTTAAAACATTTTGTTTTTGGACCAGTCTAATATATATATATATATATATATATATATATATATATATATATATTATATATATACTCTGTGTGTGTGTGTGTGTGTATTGTAGTAGTATATAATATGTACCTAATGTGTTTATGTGCCTCTATTATAAATTTATAAAATGATGGTAGTGATCGGGGCATTAAGCAGACAGGTAGGTAGGTAGATAAAATATAGTAGTAGTTGGTCGTTTAAAATTGTTTGAGTGTAGCGCGATGGCCGAGAGTGCTGCAAATCCTTCATACAGATATCGTTGTAAAGTGAACATTTTCGGAGTATTTATGAAGTGAACGTTTTGGTAACATCTTAATATTTTTATTCTCTTGACTAGAAGAACGTTACAGGAAGTTTGCACTACTAGTAGGGTGGGGTTGATAAGTTGCAATTTTTTAATTTGAATACGAAACCACCCAGAGAGTGTTATGCTATGGAAAAGAAGTTTAGTGATGTATAATTATTGGGTATTGCTTGATTTTCTACCCCTACCAAGCTCCACACCAATAATTGACAATGCCGTCAATTGCAAACACACTGTAATATAGAATTATTTTCAGTATAAAGTTGTTTCTGAAAGATTTTCATGATAAAAATATCAGAAAGAATAGTTTTATGAAATACTGTATAGGAATACATAAAATGACTGTCAATGTAAATATTGTTTAATTATGTTAGTATAAACTATTTAAATCATTTAACCATTACTGTATTTCATGCAAATCAACCATAGATGACTATATGTTTGTATATCATGTCATAATATATTTCAGTATAGATATAGTGTATATTTTAATATTACAAACGAGCATCGTTACTAAACTAGCTGCATTTTTTTTTTTGTTCCAGGAACTTCAATATCGATATGACTAGTCGACAAACACGCCAGTCTGGCTCTCTTCCTGACCCTCATATTGATTTTCCTCCTCTCAGAAAGTTTGCTGATGGGACAAGATTGCCATTATATTCAGATGTTTCCGGTGTACTGAGAAATTTTATAGAAGGCCAACAAGGTCCTCAACCCAACAGTGCAGCCCTGAATGAAGTGAAGAAAATGATATACTGTAAATACTACCATGATACAGTGTACTGTCACACCAGCGACCATATTGAAACAGTTAGAGAAGGCCTGGTCAGTCTTTAAAGAAGGCAAGAAGATAATTAGAGCGGGAAGGACCAGTGAGAAAGCGATCAGTGGATACAAGAAACTAAAGGACAAATCAAATAGTCTGTATGATGTAGCAGCAGTCAGCTCCGAGAGGATCAAACAATGCAGAGATAAGTTCGGTGTATTTAAGAGTGCCAATGCAACTAGATATCTACAAGACCAGCGTACAGGAAGGAAGATGCAGTATGACAAGGGAGTTGATCCTGTTTGGTATGCTGCAATGATGCGAAGGCAACGTCAACGTGAACTATCAGATAAATACAAAGCAGAAATGGAGAAAGCCTTCCAATATGTAGACATCGATGAGCTAGGAGAAATAATCGATGATATGTTTGGTGTCAGGGAGAATATATCAAATATTGAGACAGATGACACTGATCTTGGTGAAGGAACTAGTGCAGTCAAGTATACATCGACATGCACTCTCAGAAAACGAAAGAGAGTTATTGGTTCTGTAAGTGATGAGTGTGAAGATCCATTACCACTAGCGATGTGACACATCAAAATCTCAGAGAGAAAACTGCGTGGCTCAGTGTATGAAACATTAGCTGATCTCAAAGGACGTGGTGCCTGAGATTTTAGACCTTATTCTGGATATTTTCATGACACTGATTCAGAAAATATCATCCATTTTGTTCTAGCAGCTCTAGTTTTTGAGATATTGCATACGTCATTACCTACTTTATTACCCTTCTGGAACGGTATTATGAGTTGCTCGTAAATCTAAATGCATCTGTATAATTAAATTGTAGCTATGATTTTGCTGATGTTGCTGTTTTGCATGTGTATTGTACATGTACTAACGTGAATTCTTTCCTGTTACAGGTGTTGACATGGCTTCATCACGAAGAAAGTGTTTAAATCATCCAGATGTGTTTTGTTTTATCTGCGGAGAGTACACGTTCATTGAACAGAGAAAAACTATTACTGATTTTGTGAAAAAAGCTTATTTTGCCTATTTCAAAGTACAACTAGGGGACCAAGATAAGCCATGGGCTCCTCATGTTGTGTGTAAAACGTGTACGGAGCATCTGCGGCAATGGACCAGAAAGAGGAGGTGCCTGAAATTTGGTATACCAATGGTATGGAGAGAACAGAGAAACCACAGTGATGACTGTTACTTTTGTTTGGTGAATATAAAGGGTATCAATGGACGTAACCGGAGTAAATGGACGTATCCTGACATAGACTCAGCAAGGCGGCCTGTTTCACATTCAGATGAGATACCTGTCCCATCATTCAGCCATCTTCCAGAGCTCCCTCAAGAAGATGATGAATCTGCTACTGACAAAGAAAGCAGATGTGGGCAAAATGACAGTGATTTCGAAGAACCGTCATCAGTTGCAGAAGGTTTTAGTCAACACGAATTAAACGACCTCATAAGGGACTTAAGTCTTTCGAAGAAATCGTCTGAATTGTTAGCTTCCAGGCTGGGAGAAAAAAATTTACTGCTGCCGGGAACCAAAATCACGTTATATCGCGACAGAGAAAAGGATTTACTGCCCTTCTTCTCAAAAGAGAACGATTTAGTTTTCTGCAACAATGTGCGCGGATTGCTGATGAAAATGGGCATATCGGAATACACACCAAGTGAATGGCGGTTATTCATAGATAGCTCCAAACGGAGCCTAAAATGTGTTCTTCTACACAACGGCAACAGATACAGATCAATCCCAATTGGTCACTCAGTCGGTATGAGAGAAGAGCACGGGACAGTCGCCCTAGTCCTAGAAAAGATATCATACCGAGACCACCAATGGGTGATCTGTGTGGATCTGAAGATGGTGAATTTTCTCCTGGGCCAGCAGAGCGGGTACACCAAGTACCCGTGCTTTATATGTCTCTGGGACAGTAGAGCTAAAGATGAACACTGGGTGAGAAGACAGTGGCCTCTGAGAGAAAACATGGTGGTTGGAGAAAAAAATATCATCAAAGAAGCTTTGGTTGACAGAGAAAGGACCATATTGCCACCACTGCACATCAAACTAGGTTTGATGAAACAATTTATAAAGGCTTTGAACAGAGATGGGACGTGTTTTGGCTACATATGTAGAAAATTTCCTGCGCTGAGCAAGTGAGCATGGAAAAGCTGAAGGCAGGTATTTTCGATGGACCGCAAATCCGGGAACTCATGAAAGACCCGCGTTTCCAAGATTCAATGGACAAAATTGAGGCACGTGCGTGGTCATCGTTTAGTATGGTTGTGAAGAATTTCCTTGGGAACTATAAGGCCGATAACTACGGTGCACTAGTGGAGAATATGCTCTCTTCTTTTTGTAAACTTGGCTGTAAAATGAGCATCAAACTGCATTACCTCCAGTCATTTGGATCGTTTCCCAGATAACCTCGGTGATCTAAGCGAGGAACAGGGTGAACGATTTCACCAAGAACTAAGGACCATGGAAGAACGGTACCGCGGACGATGGGATACTCACATGATGGCAGATTACTGCTGGAGCATCCAACGCGAATGTCCTGGCACATCTCATCGCAAGAAATCTCAGAAACGTGGTTTATGTGAGATGTCTCAATGAAAGAACTTTTTTTGCCGTTCGTGTCTCAAGCTTGTTTGAATTTAAGAAATATTTTTCGTACCTTATGCTTGTTTGAATTTAAGAAATATTTTTCGTACCTTATGCTTGTTTGATGTTAATACACTATTTTTGCTGACATTCATCATACTTTTGTATTCAATTAACAACAACAGTGATTGCCAGTCAGCAATTATATAATATTATATACATTATATAGAAATATATATAGATATATATCATATCTTGATAAGCAGAGCTGATGGAGAAAAACTGATGTCATTTTTAGAATCAGCGACCTCAATATACCCAGAAACAGGTTTAACATCTAAGTCACCAAAAGTTGTGTTCCCCAGTGAATTATCAACAAATGAGGCATCACAGGTAATGGTTAAAGTCGCAAATAAACTATTTTTACAGAAATGGAAAATACTGAAAGAAGATGATGATACCTGTGACATTGACACTCTACCTCATCACAGGAATATGAGACAGGCTGACGAATTGATTGAGGCTAAAAGGCTTGCATGTGTAGTCGAGGAAATCGAAGAAAGGTCAAAGGAAGGTCAAATGATCACCCATGCTACAGACACCACAACAAAGAAAGGTATTGATCAATTTGCAACAGCTGGAATTCATGTTGAACAAAACGTGCCATTCCCTTTATCGATGATCCCAATAGCAGGAGAGAATACACAAGATCTCGCAGACCAATGCGCCTTTATGTTTGAAATATTTGGGGGTGTTTCAAATCAGTCAGTTTCTGATGTGTAGAGATATGTTGATGCACATATGACAGATTCCACAGAACATAACAAGGGCTTCGCTGAAATCATGACAAATATATGATCTGGACAAAATTGCAGGCCAGTTATTTTGTGGAACTCACACTACACTCGGATTCTCCTCAACAATGAACAAACAGCTGGCATTTTTTGAACGTGACATGACACTGGAAGCAATATTTCAAAATTTCATGGTAGACTTAGATTTTGACTCCAAACATGGCTCGGTTGCTGAACGAGCATTGAATTGTATTTTGCGGCTTGTGCTCCAGAATATCAGCACAAACCCTGGAACTCCTACAGACAATTTGTTCTGCACTTGATATCACCCAGATATTTCCTGAGAGTAATTATCAGAGGAGCGAAATGTCAAGTTTCGGCTGTTTTTATATATAATTAGACTTGTTAATTTTTAAATCAATATAATAAGCTTGCCAAATGTATTTTCAAAGAATAAAGCAACATTCCTCCCATTAAAGTAAACATTTCATTGTATCATTGACCATATTTACCTGATCAAAGTCATTTTACAGCCAAAAATGTAGTTATTTATTACTCTGTATTTTTCACTCGCGATTCGTATAAAAGTTTGTGGAAAGCTTGGTAGGGGTAGAAAATGAAAATATACCCATGTATTATATATCATTGGAAATGTTTTTAAATGCTTAACACCACAAGGATGTTACAAAATATAGAAACTAAAAAATACCACTATTTATCACCCCACCCCACTACTAGCTGTTGAATTTAAGGTAATTCTTGTAAACTATATTGATAGTAATTCGCCCTTGGCCCCTCCTTCCTGCATTAAAAAAGTGTTAAAATTGCCATACATTATTAATGAATGGAAATATTTATTAGTGTGTATGTATATATATATATATATATATATATATATATATATATATATATATATGTGTGTGTGTGTGTGTGTGTGTGTTTTGAACGTGAGAGTCGGCACTGATTGGATTAATTTACGTAGTGAAGCCCAATAATTAAAAGGGTAAGAGAATTATATATAATGTATTAACGATTGTAATATAAATTTAAATTCAATTTTGTGTATGATAAATGTTCTCTTTTGGTGTGTAAATTGTAGGTGAATCCTAAGGATAAGTTTTAAGTTGTTGTTTATGATAATTGCAGGTTTCGGATCTGGGGGTCGACATACTTGTAATAGAACGTGTATCTAGCACAACAAAGGGGTTGGACGAGGCTAAGGCATATTTGTCATTTCTTCTCCGAAGACTGAGTAGTAACCTCGTTTAATTAGGGACAGGTTAGGCTTTATATATGGGGTATCAGTATCTTAATATTTTCAGATTGTACAAACTTATATTTTTTTATGTACTTTTCTATTTATTTTATTTAATATAACTAGCATAAGTACGTCGTTTACGCTTGTCCCTTTCACTGGGGCAGGTCCTCGTTAGTAGTATAGCCGAAAAAGGGGAGAGTGCAAGAATGTTGCAAGTGATTACGTAATGTTGCAAAGGGGGGTGGGGGTGTTGCAAAAAAAAGAAAAAAAGGAAAAAAGGGGAAAAAAAGGAAAAAAAAAAAGAAGAAAAAAAGAGTACTGGCCTTTGTTGCCAACCGGGGTTGCAAGGGGCATGCAACTTGGAGGCGGAGTTCTCCCCCAAGCTATTCCCCCCAAAGGGCCAGAAAGGAGAGAAAGGAGGAGAGAAAGGAGGAGAGGTGTTCACCTGGCAGGAGCCAAGTGCATATTAAGACTTCAGCCGAGTAGGCGTTGTTTTATAGGCTCCTAATCAGCCAGTTGGCTTAGAAGGCGTAAATGGCTTAGAAGGCGTAAATGGCTTGAGTTGCCAGATACCACTTTTTAGCGATACCATTGTATACATTATTATAGACTCCTAATCAGCCAGTTGGCTTAGAAGGCGTAAATGGCTTGAGTTGCCAGATACCACTTTTTAGCGATACCATTGTATACACTATCATAGACTCCTAATCAGCCAGTTGGCTTAGAAGGCGTAAATGGCTTGAGTTGCCAGATACCACTTTTTAGCGATACCATTGTATACACTATTATAGACTCCTAATCAGCCAGTTGGCTTAGAAGGCGTAAATGGCTTGAGTTGCCAGATACCACTTTTTAGCGATACCATTGTATACACTATCATAGACTCCTAATCAGCCAGTTGGCTTAGAAGGCGTAAATGGCTTGAGTTGCCAGATACCACTTTTTAGCGATACCATTGTATACACTATTATAGACTCCTAATCAGCCAGTTGGCTTAGAAGGCGTAAATGGCTTGAGTTGCCAGATACCACTTTTTAGCGATACCATTGTATACATTATTATATTTCTTAAAAGTTGGTTTAGAATACCGGTAGTAGGTTTAGAAGGCGTAACATGATATAATTAAGTAAAACAACATTGCATCATTCTGTTTATTATAAATATATAGAAAATAAATATACATTTCAATAATAATTGAGGAATATGCATATAATCATAACAGTACAGGAAATATATACACACAATTATGGAGATATATATATATAAAATAAATATACATTTCAAATAGAAATAAATATACATTTCAATAATAATAGAAATATGCATATAATCATAACAGTACAGGGGAAATATCACGCAAAATATATAAATACATTTCAATAATAATAAGTATGTATATAATCATAACAGTACAGGAGAAATATCACGCAAAATATATAAATACATGTCAATAATAATAGAAATATGCATATAATCATAACAGTACAGGAGAAATATCACGCAAAATATATAAATACATTTCACTTTTTTTTCAAAATACTAAACTCGGTCTTAATCGAGTTTACAATTACATCATTATTGCTCTGCATTACGCAGTATATGCGGCTTAATAATATTTCACCGCTTAAAGTATAGGGAAACCTGTATTCGATATGAAGGGCTTTCATATCGTTCAGTACTATTTTTGTTCCCACTTTACAACCGGTTGGTAAGTCATCTTTAAATACGTCTAGAATACAATCAAAAGCATGCACAAAGAGTTCATCGTTAGCTACATTATTAAACACAAGTTTATAAACACGCTTTTCCAATCGAGGGTTTATTTCTACCGACTCGAGCTTTTCAATTGTGAACTCCTTCAACATAGCGGCAATTGAAATAATCTTCTAAATCGTTACGACAACTGCGCGTTATATAAAGAAATAGTTCTTCAGGATGAACGGTGTAGGTGAGCTCAGCCTTGTACCGATCAATTGCTTTGTACCAAAGTTCATGGTATTTCAAAGAGTAAACTTTTTAAATAAACGTCCAGCACTAGACCATTCTCACCAGCCCTACACTCGGTAAACACATCGAGCAGAGCGGTATATGCGTATTCAAGTACTGTATCAAAATAAAGCATGTCCGTAACACGCGTAGGAACAAGAGCGTTATTATCAGAAGCATTCTTCCACATCAGCCGTATATCAATGCACGGCCGATCGTTATTTATACACAACGTACATACAACGGCGTATGAGGGTGCGTCACTAATCTGCTCTCTTCTTGTACCTACGTTAGCAGGTATTTTATAACGATCTTCACTCCACTTCTCAACTATCACGAAGATTCTATTCATCTCCTCGACACTTAAATAAATCCGTTTGTTTGTTTGTCTACATTCCGTTTCCAGTACATAGCTAATGGTACCGGAATTACGCCTGAACACGCAACGATTTCGTCACGGACACATCGTACGAGGCGTTGAGAATGCTGCTCAAAGGAAGTTCCATCGTATTCGAGGAGCGCACGTCCACTCGGTTCAAGCTCTGAGATAACTATGAGCAGTGTGAGGCACGCAGGTAGGCAGGAACGGTTCGACGGGCGGCTGACTCGATGATACGTGAATGGGCTTGTTCGTATGATCCGCGAGTCGTACCGAATTGTTGTACATATTTGTTTTTCCGGTAAAAGAATTAATTTCATCACTACCAGCCTATGCACCAGACATTTTACCTCAGGATAAGAACTAGGAACATTTTATGTTTTACTAAACATCTTCACACTCCGGCGCACTATTTGAGAGGAACATATGCTCATATTTTTCCTTTCTGCCCATCAAACGATACTCGTCTCTAACGTCTGTTAAAAACTCACGCAGAGCACTAGCCACAACCTCACTACGAACCTCATCATGATATACGTTAATATAGTGATAAAAATACTTAAGATTGTCCATGATCACGAGATTCACATTTTCAGTCGTAGGGTATGAGTAATCGACATGGTGTAGCATGACGTAATACTGCTTGTCACACCACCCATCCGCAAGACTCATTATCCATACCTGCTGCTTCTCTTCTGCACGCGTTGTTTCTTTTACTTCACGGTGTATGTGAGACTTTATAAAGTTTAGCTCTGCAGTATACTTCAGCACATCGTCTGTGCAACGAAAGCCTTCAACGGTCTCACCAGAACATCCGTAGAGTATTTGTACATCTTGGAACTTCGCACAATCCAATGTGTTTTTAAAAGAGGTATAGGAGGGAGGAATAGGAAGTTTTTCGGTATTCACCACATCCTGACACTTTGCTGAATACCATTTCATAAACGTTGTACAAGCAATATTAAAGGTAGCCATTTGAATACACGTCTGATCTGAATACACGTCTGATCTCTCGGGCTTACTGCAGTCGACTGACCACGCAGGGACTCCCAGATAGTAGCATGACTCACGGTCTTACAGTGGGCGGAGCTTAGAACTTTCACCTGCGCACACACACACACACACACACACACACACACACACACACACAAAGGAGAAAGTGAAACGCTAATTGAAACATGATTTATTTAATAAACGAGATATTCAAGTTATATATATTTACAAATACGATTTAATAAACGAGATATTCAAGTTATATATATATTTACAAATACGTGTAATAAATCAATAGATACTTTACAAATACGATTTAATAAATGAGATATTCAAGTTATATATATATTTACAAATACGTGTAATAAATCAATAGATACGATTATATACAAGACAAATACGTGTGAGTTAACAATAGAAGCATCATACGTTATGGTATCCAAAGGGTACGGTATCATAGGTACCAGGTAACTGGTAACGTTTCCTATAGGTGTTACGGCACACCTTCGTACCCCTAAGTTCCTTCACGCCCCCCAGCTTCTGCGCCCGAAAATTGTGGGTGCCTACAATTAGTTGTGGAGGTTGTTCGCCCTCATCATCGTCCAAACATACTAGATCCTTCAACGATTCAAAGTTAACAACCCGCCGATTCGCATGGTTGAGCTTAATACCCTTTGCCTTCACGATATATTTCATTTCCTCCCCCACCCTGACCCGTAACCCATAAGTATTAGGTCCTGTTGAGACAAAAGAGTCGGCGTAAGCGTTGTCCCCATACTCGTCCTTGATCTCATCAGTGAGCTCGCCGAGGAACTCCCCAATAGCGGGCATGTATTCACCCTCCCTCTCTGTGAATATCACGCTATCTGTATCGGCATACAATACTCTCCGCCCAAGAGAATGCAATAGACCCCAAAGTTTTATACGGGCGTAGGCTGTTGTGAAGCTGGCCACAGGTATGTTTGTAACCCTTGAGGTATCTGTTGCAAATTCAGTGTTGTTGTACTTTATTATGTAAGTATTACCTACATTCACGATCTCCATGACCTCTTTATCGGGAGCATTGGCATAATCCCAGACATCGCTATAACTTTGTGCCAAATGAATGCTCCCTCTGCCGGTATTCTGCGCAAATTTTCCCCATAGACTGTTTAGACACAACTTTGCACTAAAGCGCTTGCCAGGATTCTTTACAATTTGGACACGATCAAGTTGTATACCTTCGCGGTCGCGGTAACGTTGAATATAGGCAGACTTTTCATCTTCGGTATCAACTCCTCGCGGATACCCTGATGCCTCAACCTTATCCTTCAAAAAGGCGTTTATATATGGTGTGAAAAGGTTGGGTAGCTTCTGAAACCTCCACACCTCATGTATCTTCAGTATTCTATAACCATGGCGTACGGCTAGGGCCAGCTCAGGACTTGTATATACGCCTCTGATCTTACGCTGGTGGGGTATATGGTTACATTCGCCGTTATCCTCTTCCGCGCACTTCACGCACAGGGGAAACATGAGCTTGTCGTCGATAACGACAGGTAAGATCGGCATCCATAAATTGCGTGGGGGAGTACGTCTACGAAAGAGAGCCCAAAGTAACGATCATTCAAATTTTTTGAAAATTCATTGATGGAGGGTCGGCTAGGTCCCACCAGTTTCTCAGGAGCGCCCACGGGGTACGGATTGCTCTTCATCACGTATGGGTATAAAGAACAGAAATCGTAGTAATGGAGCTTCACGCCCTCCGTAGGTGGAAAGTATAGTCTGAAAGGATTTGTACGTCCTCCAAACAAGCTATCACCACATTTGAGAGGATCCAGCACCATTGAACGCTTGATCGTGTTTATTTCCTCACGGTACACCTCGTCTGTCTCCATCCGTGCATCATATTCATGTGCATAAAGTTATATGGTGCTATTCGACGTATCAATCAGTGTTCAACGAGTACCAAGATGATATTTTGTTCCACAAAGGCGTATATGACGTTAATTCGTTAAAGGGAAATGAACATACAATCATTGTAATTGACGATCTCATGTTGGAGATGGATAAAACGTTTGCCGAGACATTTACAGTATTCTCCCACCATCTTAACATAAGCGTGTTCTTCATCAATCAGAATCTATTTTTCAAAAATAGATACATGCGCGATGTGTCGTTAAATACGCAATATCTAGTCTTATTCGCGCAACGTAGAGATGTATCACAAATTGGGGTATTAGCCAATCAAATGTTCCCGAATCAGCGTAAGGAGTTTTTGGAAGTTTATAAAGAAGCTACAAGCACGCGTTACGGATATTTGCTTTGCGACCTTCATCCGCGAAACACGTTTAGAGTGCTTCTGCGAACGAATATATTTCCAAACGAGCCTGAAACGGTGTATATTCCAGAATGACAAAGAGACTAAAGAAATACCGTGAATTAATAAAAATATATCATCGACTGCCCCGGGCAATGCAGCAGATGTTTATTAAAAATATCGACGCCGACTTTTTAAAATGCATCTGTGAAATCTGTCTTAACGTTATAAATTGCAATGTATCAATGAAAACCCATCAGAAGGCTCGCCTACGCCGCTACAAGAACATAATACGTGCACTCGCTCGTAAAAGTCAAACTGTAGCGAAGAAAAAACGAATTATTGTACAAACAGGAGGGTCATTTCTCCCCATCTTATTTTCAGTTTTGGGTCCTTTACTGACTAGATTAATATAATGAAGAAAGTGGTAGTGATTCCCACGAGGTGTACGCTTCACTGCAAAGGAATCCAGACACGGATCTAGATCCCCGTAAAAGCAGACTTAAAAGAATGGAAAGCGAATTGCTAGCTCTATTAAACAGTGAAAAAACACCTGATGAGAAAAGAATCTTATACCAAGAAGCTCTGCAGAAATTTCTTCACGAGTACGAAAATTATAAGAGCCCTACAGAGATTCCTGTGGTTATTAGGCACAGCACGGGGGACGATGGACATGGCGACATAGGATCTGAGCCCGACGATACAGCTGACCAACCAAAAAGATTAGCCACACAGCATATCGAACATGTATTAAAAAGCACCCTCCACATACATTGATGAGTAAAGGCTTGTCTTTATAATCTATTGAATGAGGATCCAGCCATACAATGGACCGATACAGGCGAGCTCATTGTGTTAGGATCAAAGGTACAGGGATCGAATATCGTAGACATTGTCCATGATCTGGTGAGAAAGTGGGATAGGCCATCACCATCAGGATGGAAGCATATTAAAGCAAGACTACAACAAATAAATGTCCCTAAAACGTTGATAGGAAATCTGAACAGGTTAAAAGACTTAGAACATGCAACGCATGTGACACAATTGAAGACGCCGTCACCCCCGGCGGTAACACCTTTGAAGAGGAGAAAGAAGAGGTTAAACCAACCCTACCCACGTGCCTCTAAAATACGCAAATGGCTAACGTATTAACTAAACGCTATTATGACGTTTCTAACCCATCCTCTTACGGCGGCGTAGATAGACTGTACAGAAGTGTTTACGGAGTAGGAAAAAAAGATGTTGAAAGATTTTTGAGGGAGCAGGACGCTTATACGCTTCATAAGCCTGTGAGAAAAAGGTTTAAAACAGCCAAGACAACGGCTTCCTCGATTGATTCTATTTGGCAAGCAGATTTAACAGACATGCAAAGATATTCTGTGTATAACGATGGTTACCGCTACATTCTATTCATAATAGACGTATTCTCTAGATATCTGTGGCTAGTTCCTCTGAAAAATAAATCACCTGAAACAGTTGCTAAAGCCACCAAAACGCTAATGTTAAAAGAAAACAGGGTTCCTGGCTATTTTTGTACGGATATGGGGAAGGAATTTATAGGCCGTGCTTTTCAGAACATGTTGACAGAGTTTAATATCAGCTATTACACAACCAATTCTATACATAAGGCTTCTTTAGCTGAAAGAGTTCAGCGCACCATAAAGGAACGCATGCACCGTTATTTTACACACAAAAACACATACAGATTTCTAGACATTCTGGAATCATTGGCATCATCCTACAACCGCTCACACCATCGCACGATTGGGACAACACCTAACGAAGTTTTAGAAAGAGGTACGCTCCCGAGAAGAGATGGATCACTACCACCAACACACTCTGCGCGCTTCAAAATCAATGATTATGTAAGGCTGTCGCGTTCGGGGAATACATTCGCAAAGGGTTTTGAGCAGGATGGACACGCGAGATTTTTAAAGTTAGGGCTATGAGACCTAAAGGTGAGATAATGATGTATTACATTGAAGATTTCAATGGGGAAGAAATCTCAGGAGGTTTTTACCGCGAGGAATTGCAGAAAGTTGCGTTTAATTTAGAAAAAAATGTGTTTAAAATTGAGAAAATTTTAGGAAGCAAACGTTCAGGAAAGAGAAAAATGTACCTGGTGAAATGACTAGGGTACCCAGAAAGCTTCAACACCTATATAAAAGCTGATGCAATAATGAAGCTTAAATAGTATGCAACATGGCTCCTAACCATTTCTACGTCACACTCCCGTCCTCCTCGTCCCTGTCTGTACACCCTAACAACACACTAGCCAACTTTGTAACAGAGCTCCACAAGCACATTGAATTGGGTCGTGATTCGTATGAGGTGGGGGTATGCGAAATTCAGCTGGACACCATCTTTTTAAATATTGAACATAAAGAGCCCGTTTTTACGATTCTTAGAGACATTGACGAGTGTGAAAAAGCTGGGGTAGCTATGGATGAAACTACAGTATGCGTATCGCTCGGACTAAGGTTGCACGGTATTACAGTACAGAAGTAAGACTAGGACCGGGTCAATATGGTTCGGCCGAGGATGTTGTGAGAGGCTTAAACGTAAGTTTAAGAAACTCAAACCTTACGAATGATTTAGTATACGAAATCGTAAACAACCCTGCACATACACTAATCCTAAAATCAAAGACTAACAGACGTATTAAAGACCATAGAAAGTTCCAAATTCTAACCAATGGTCGATATAGCGCAGCCTTCCAAAGAGACACATTTCACGAGACACAGCATGACTTGTCCAGATTAATGTATCAGTTGAAGATGGAGAAATTGGCTGAAAGGTCCCCAGACATGTGCTATATTTACAGTAATATAGTGGAGCACCAGTTTGTTGGGGATACCCAGGCGCGCCTGCTGCGCATTGCTCAATCCCCAACCATAGAGGAAGGAGTTTGAGTATTACATATGACAGACCCCATTATGTGAATGTCGCAACTAATTTAATAACCAATATCTCAATATATATAAGAACGATTGAGAGTGAAAACTTCCCATTCGGTAACGGGAGCTTAACAGTGAAGCTACACTTTCGACGCACTGAGTTATAATGGATAGAAAGCCTTTCACCGTCTATCGAGGGGTGAGATACCAGCGCGGTAGTGGACTTGGGTCCATTTTTTCATCCATACTACGTACGGCTGTTCCTTTGCTGAAGAGGGGGGCCAAATACCTTGGAAGGAAAGCGCTACAGTCAGGTATTAACACTGCAGAAGACATATTGGCCGGGGTTAAACCTAAAGAAGCTATAAAAAAAACATTTAAAGCGTACACGGGACGAAATCATCAAAGATGCAAAGAGAAAAATGCGTGGTGGCGGGAAGAAGAAGAAGAGGGCTGCCCGGAAGAAGAAGGGGTCACGTGGTATTAAACGTAAAAGGCTATCAAAAAAGAAGTGCTGTAAGCGAATGAAACCTATGGTTGATCACTTTTTTGACTGATATAAGCTAAGGACATTGATCTCATGAATTATAGTTTGTTTACCACTTGTCGAGAGAGGAGTCACTATTTCGCCATGGCACGCTTCATCCACCCATGTAGTTCACAATGCTGTAAATCGGAGCTGTCCCTTTTTGAGCTGCCTCCAACCCAAGTTTCTATTGAGCACAGTGACTTTATTACAATTAACCCTTTAAACACAATTAGTTCCCCGAGTGCACCTATAGAATTCGTGATACCCAGCTCAGGTCCTTACTTTTTTGATCCAAGCTGTGTGCACATGTACGCTAAGCTACGTATAGCGCATTCTGATGGAACGGTCTGCGATGACAAATATGCTGTATACCCTGAAACAAACTTTCTGCACTCCATATTCAACCAGTGTGACGTATATTTAAATCAGACCAAATATCGGCAGGCACGGGGTACTATCATCTACGAGCCTATCTGGAAAATGTCCTCAACTTTTCCAAAGAAGCGAAGGCTACCTTTTTAAGTGCCGAGGGATATTATCAATCTAAAGATGAAAGTAGTATAAAGGACAAATTTAAAAATTCTAAAAAGAAAATATACGAGTGTTTTGGACGGTTGCACACAGATTTCACTTTCCAGGAGAAGTTGCTTGTCAACGGGGTGGATATGAAAATAAAGCTCACCCGCACGAGTCCTGAGATCTGCTAAATCCCCCCCCTGGATGCGTGGATCAAGAGGAGGGTGCAAAGCCCGTTGTGGTTCACATTATGGACACATACCTCCGCGTACGGCGAGTGAAATTAAGTCCACCAAAACAACTAAAAATTGAGAAAAATTTACTAAACGCTACAGTGAAATATCCTATTAACAGAGTGCAAATCAAACTATATACGGTTCCTACAGGGTTGGCATCGAAGCAGATAGAAAACATTGCCCTGGGAAATCTTCCTAAAAGGATATTAATCGGTATGCAGGACCATGCTTCGGTGAATGGAAAATATAAAAAGAGTGCCTTTAAATTCGAGAATTTCGGACTTAAAAATAAACTCTATACGTTAATGGCACTGCTTTGGGTGGAACAATGGGTACGGACTATTCATCAGACGCTGTGTTACCTCTTTGTGCCAGAGCCTATAGTAATCTGACCCATATTGCAGGTGATTGTGATGAGCTTGGTAATGGGGTAACGCAGGAAGAATTCATTGATCAATTTAACCTTTATCCGTTTGACATTACACCTGACTTATCTGCTAGCGTAAATACCCATTTAACCCCACAGCAGAGCGGAAACATCTCAGTGCGGCTGGAATTCGCCAAGCCTATAGACGCTCCTATTAGTGTACTAGTATATCTCGAATCGCAAGCCCTAATAGAAGTAGATAGATTTAGGAGCGCTATCACTGACTTTTAAAATGGATGCTAATACACTTCAGAAAGTAATGGAACGAGTCACACGTTCCAAATTTATCGAGTGTTTGCGAAGAATGAAACATTGAGTTTGCCAAGTACGCGAGAATGCGGTAGTCTTATTGTGAACACAGATGTCACCGGTAATGAAGGGATTCACTGGATCGCTGTCTATTTTAAAAATAGACAGCGCCTGTACTATTTTGATTCACTCGGTACTCAACCCTGGAGTGACCCTATTATTGTAAAATTTCTCGCTCAGTTACATATTCCCGAAGTTGTATGGAACCCATTTCGTATACAAGGATATTTTAGTAATGTTTGCGGAATGTACTGCGTCTCATTTCTCACGCATATGTCATGTGATAAAGAATTTATAAATTTTTTAAATTTATTTGACCCGTGTCACACTCGCCGAAACGATGAAATGGTATGCAGACAGATAAAAATCCGTTTTCCAATTGTACGTACTCGTTGTATAGTATAATGTTTTTGTGTCGTATATTTGCAACGATATATTCTGTAGTTGTTATTGTACTGATTCTTTCATTTAATAAATTTATGAAAATATATTGTCTTCTTACCCCAAAAAGATCGAAAAACACACATTATTTCGGTGTGACATTGCTGACTGATCAGTATATCCTCCGTATTCATGACACGAGATTCTTCAAAAGATTGTATAACACGTGTCAAATCCTCATCGGACCTTAAAGGAATAATGTTTATTCTTTTAAAACATATACAGAGTATACAGACAGATCCCCATTATGTGAAGATATCTTTGGTTCATTTAAGAGGAATAACATTGATTACCATAAAAAATTTCGATTTTAGCATAATGGGGATAAGAGGTAAAACCAAATAACATTGATTGCCATAAAAAAAAATTCGATTTTTGGTGAGTATCTAAATGAAATATTTGACGAGATACAACAACCCATCTATATATATATAAATCGAATTATAGACACTTACATTTCTATGGTAGTCCCTTGCGTCGGATTGTAAGGAGCGTCACTGCAAATATCTTCACGGTTTGCGTTGGAATAATTCATCACGGTCAATTGCTTTAAAAAGACTAATTGTCGTTAATGCTGCAGTGTCACTTTCTTCATACAAATCCGGGGAGACGTACAGGTCCATGGTGGAGGATGTGTGACATTGCTGACTGATCAGTATATCCTCCATATTCATGACACGAGTTCTTCAAAAGATTGTATAACACGTGTCAAATCCTCATCGGACCTTAAAGGAATAATGTTCATTCTTTTAAAACATATACAGAGTATACAGACAGATCTCCATTATGTGAAGATATCTTTGGTTCATTTAAGAGGAATAACATTGATTGCCATAAAAAATTTCGATTTTAGCATAATGGGAATAAGAGGTAAGACCAAATAACATTGATTGACATAAAAAATTTCGATTTTTGGCTAGTATCTAAATGAAATATTTGACGAGATACTACAACCCATCCATATATATAAAATCGAATTATAGACACTTACATTCTATGGTAGTCCCTTGCGTCGGATTGTAAGGAGCGTCACTGCAAATATCTTCTACGGTTTGCGTTGGAAATAATTCATCATGGTCAATCGCGTTAAAAGATTAATTGCCGTTATTGCTGCAGTGTCACTGACGCGAAAATAGCTACTGTTACTCCAAACTGAAAATATCCCCTTTTATATGCACAATCGCCAAGCTCCGCCCCAAAAGACCAGATGTTCGTAGTGATTGGCTGCCGTGTAGCTGGTGGAGCTATGATGTGTACCAATCCGCTATAACGGGTCCGGACGAGTAATTGCATCTTTATATTTTCACTAATAGATTTAATGCTCGTATTACTCCTTTGAAAATTATTTGATGATTCTTATAGAACTTTTGAAACTGATTCCAATATGGTTTCAGAATTTTTCTATCACCCATAGTTTTCGAGAAATAATATTTCCATTTACTCAGAGTTTCCCGCATCATTAGTCACTAATGTAATCGAGAGGATATAAAGAAATATATCCTAATTATATTTCTAAAAGAGCATTCGGTTTCAACGTTAAACTGTGGGCCTGAGGTGGAGTGAAAACCTTTCCAATTCGGCGAGAAATTACGCTACGGATCAACATTTCTGGAAAATTATTTGGTTTTCTTATAGAACTTTTGATACTGATTCCAAATATGGTTTCAGAATTTTTCTATCACCCATAGTTTTCGAGAAAATAATATTTCCATTTACTCAGAGTTTCCCGCATCATTAGTCACCAATGTAATCGAGAGGATACAAAGAAATATATCCTAATTATATTTTTAAGAGCATTCGGTTTCAACGTTAAACTTTGGGTCTGAGGTGGAGTGAAAACCTTTCCAATTCGGCGAGAAATTACGCTAGGGAACAACATTTCTGGAAAATTATTTGTTGTTTCTTATAGAACTTTTGATACTGATTCCAAATATGGTTTCAGAATTTTTCTATCACCCATAGTTTTCGAGAAAATAATATTTCCATTTACTCAGAGTTTCCCCTTATAGACAATGCAGGTCCTGTACACAATTGTTTGAACACAATTGCTCGAAAACCATAGTTCGAAAAACAAAGAAGTATTAAAAAACATTAAAAGTTAAAATCTTTATTCATACGTTATTCAAAGTTAAAAATCTTTATTAATAAAACAGGATAGAAGCATATGAAAGTCAAGGTAAACTATAGTTGCAATTATAGTTAGGTTAGGTTAGGTTAGGTCTCTTACATATAAAAACCCATTCACTAAGAGCATTGGCTTTCCTTTCTCACTAGAAACAAACTCTGCCATTTTAAGGGTGGTTTAACTGCAGCACTATAAATGTTATAGTTTAAATGAAGAGGCTAACCTTCTTATTTACGTCTTCGATTTGCGTCTTGGCAACTAAGATTTTATTTAGTTGGTTGTTCATTCGAACAATTATAACGTCGAATAATTGTTGCTTCGAACTGTTTTTCGAACTATGGTTTACGAACAATTGTGTTCGAAATTGTGTTCGAACAATCGTCCGTAATTCGATATTATTTATTATAATTGTGGGTATAGTTAACCTGGAAAAAAGAAAGTAAATTTAAATTAGTGCACTTAATTTTAAATAATATTTTGGGAAAACTGAGTAAATGGAAATATTATTTTCTCGAAAACTATGGGTGATAGAAAAATTCTAGGTTACGTGAATGGAACTTGCTGGCAAAAGGTACAAGCATTATTATTATACAGAGCTGGGCACTTGCGGTTTTTTTTGCGTTTTTTTTGCGGTACTGCGTACTGCGGTACTACTA
>JAJOZX010010099.1:0-87500 GCA_023014485.1 Bathynomus jamesi
ATAAATATATATAATAATTTCTCGTGAATGGTGGATCCTGAATGAAAAGCAACCAGTGAATGCAACGTACTGACTATACACTATCAATTTTTAGTTTCATTGCTAAGCAAAAACCCCAAAATCCTAACTTCACCAAAGTTATACATCTGATAATGTAATGATGGGTTTGTTTAACCTCCTTCGCAACATCTTAGTTCATATAACGGAGGGGACCTACAGCTTTACGCAAATCCGAACCACGGGTTGCTAAATAGTCTGGACGCACAGTACAGTCTCCCATCCAACTACTATCCGACCCATTGTTCGCTTAATTTCGCTGATCACGGGAAGCGTGTTACGACATTGGCTACGACATAGCCCTACACATCTGATGAAGGTTCGCTTTCCAACCAGACTTAATATTAAGTATAAATACTGAATTCTTCACTTCAAGCAACATGCGAAATCTCAACATTCTGGAAGCATGGGCTTAACTTAATTATACAGGGTGATTAAAAAAGTTACATTATTTACGAAGGTCGTGAAGGAAAGTTAGTTGTTCCAATCGATACGTTAAATTATTATTATAAAGATAAATTTTAAAAAATAGATGCATAAAATTGAAAGTGTTGTTTGAGGTTGTACTAACGAGTGAACTTTGTTTGACAAAGGGGTTGTAAAATATACAATAACATTCCATATTATTTGTAACACATGCTCAAAGCCGGTTATTATATTTTTAGTTTTTCAAAATTGCAATTTATGGAATCGAACGAAGCGCACATTTTTTCTACAAGTCGGTAGAACGCTCAATCCTACATTTTTAAAGAGCGAAAAAATAAGAGAACTTGCATCAAATTTGGGGAAATAAAGGCCTGAAATGTGTGTGTATATATATTATATATATATACAGGGTGTCCCATAAGTCCGGTATCATAGGAGAAATTCATATTTTTCTATTTCTACAAACCATAATTGTACCTGTACTAACAATTCCCTGGTCATTGGATAGGACGTCGAGGGCCTGTGGAATGGCCAGCTAGAAGCCCGGATCTCACGCCACTAGATTTTTATCTCTGGGGCCACTTGAAAGCGCTGGTATACGCAGAGAAATTAGGAGTGTTGAACATTTGCGCAGCGCATTATTGGGGCATGTAATACCATTACTCCTGACATCATTTACCTGTGCTTGCTGACTGGGTATCATGTCTGATTTGTGTATTGAAAACAATGGTGGACATATTGAGCACGTTCTGTAAATAAAAGTTTTTGTTTTGCCTTTTTTATTATTTTTCCTATGATGCCAGACTTATGGGAACCCTGTATATACAGTATATATGAGGTCCACTTCAAAACCAACGAGTATACGAATGATTTTCTAATCAAATGTTCATTATCTCTCATTAAACGGGTGACTGAAATACTCGTCTACGATTGGTGAGAAATCCTTTCAGACATTTCGTAAGCTATAATGAAGTCTTCTTTAAAATTTTCATTAATAATACCTCATTCGTTCAATGACACGAAACATATCACAAAACTATGAAAGAATCGTTATTATTACTTAAAGCACGCGTTAAAAAGAGGCTAAATTTATTATTTGTAATGAAATTTTAACGTTTAAATATGAACTGATAACGTTATCATTCAATTTTTAGAAGAACACATGACAGGACTGTTTTTATTCACAGATTTTGTGAACCGTCTCACTCCCAAGTAATAAAAACATTTTTTATTATTATTCTCGCTCTCTCTCTCTCTCGAACACCACACACACACACACACACATTCTTACTGTAATTGGTAACTTTGTTACTAACTTCATTAATTCTACTGAGGATAAAATGTATCCTTGAAACATATAATGAAGATAAAAAATACTGCACACCCGTTAAAATTCGTGCAATAAAGGATAAACCAGGTGTAGTCACGACATAGTGACCCAATGCCAAGAAACTGCCATATCGACGTCCAGTTCATGAAAGGCAAAAAAACCGTTTTCAAATTTCATAATTCTGAACAAGTAAATGCATGTATACACACACACAATTATTTATATATATATATACACACACACACACACACACATATATATATATATATATATATAGCACAAAATGAGAGTTCGACCCCTCAGCCCTGGGCTCCCGCAGTGTAGCCAACCAGTCATGTAGCCAACGAATAACCTAACCCAGGGGTTCTTAACTCCGGGTCACGACCCAAACTTGGTCATTAAATTGTCATTTATCATTTATTTATGTTATTCCTAATCATTTTACCATTATTATTTATTCTATTACACTGGGCAACACGTATTTTATTGAATGATATCTGACACTTGATTCTAGGTAATTTGGGTGCACTGAATACGAATTTCAACTCAGTTTGGCTCTATCAGGTCCTGATTCTTGTCGACAGCCTATGTACCATTTTCCAGATTTTTCAAATTAGGACTAAAAAATTAAGTCATGTGTTAAATTTTTTTTTTCAAGTTTCATGAATACAAGCAGTTCAAACTACAGTAAAATTACATTATAACGATAGAAATGACTTAAAATAAAAAAACAAACAGATATGAAGCTTTCACTGTGGCAAAAAATTTCTTTTGTAAGACTTTCTAGCGTATTTGCTTGTTGATGGCAGGTCTCTTTTCAAGCACCAGCAGTAATCAGCCATCATGTGGGAATCCCAGCGGCCTTGGTACCGTTCCTCCATAATTTTGATATCTTGGTGGAATCTCTCCCCTTGTTCGTCACTTACATCACCTAAATTACTTGGAAATTGGTCAAGATGGCTATTCAAAAAATGCATTTTTATGCTCATATTGCAACCTAACTCTTTGTAGTCCTTAAAAGTTTTTTTTACGATTTCTTCGTAGTTATCTGCCCTATATTGCCTAAAAAGTTTTCTATCAAGTCCACGAATGAGAACCAGCCATTTTTTTCGCGTTCATTCATGACATTAGGAAAATTGCTGTCTTTAATCATTGTTCTTATTTGTGGACCGTCGAAAATTCCCGCCTTGATTTTTTCATAACTTAAACTTGGAAATTTTGAAGTTATGTATTTGAAACACTCGCCGTTCGTATCTAAAGCTTTTACATATTGTTTAATGAGGCCTAGTTTTATATGCAGAGGAGGAAATATGATTTTATCTCTGCTCACTAAAGGTGGATTAATTACGTTTTTTTCTCCGACAGTAAGTGATGTTCGTGCTGGCCAGATTTGTTTGAAATAATGTTCTTCCTTGGCTCTGCTGTCCCATAAGCAAAGGAAGCAGGGATATTTAGTATACCCTCCTTGTTGTCATAGCAGAAAATTAACCATTTTTAAGTCAACACATATGATCCACTCGTGCTCCCTATATTTGATAAGATTTAAAACCTTTTCTATATGTTCATATACTTTTCTTTTAATTTTGTTGAGTGCCCAATCGGTATCGAGCCGTATAGATTGCCATTATGCAACAACACACACTTAAGACTTCTTTTCGAACTGTCTAAAAACAAGCGCCAATCATTTGCATCGTAAGACTCAACCCCCATCTTCTTTAACAAACCAACTATGTCGCAGCAATATACTAAACTATCCTCTGTTCTAAAATATTTAACAAGTTCTTCTTCTCTTTTTCTGTAAAATGAAATGTATGTGTTTGAAGTAAGCAAGTTTTTCTCTTTAAGTCTTGAAGCTAAAATTTCCGCAGCCTTTTTTGGCAAATTTAGATCCCTTACAAGATCATTCAACTCGGCCTGGTTAAACTTTTGCGGATCGTTTTGACTTTCAAATACGCTGGGGTCAAAATCGGTGTCTGACTCCTCAAAGTGCATAACAATATTTTCAGGAACATCTTCAACTAATTCTTGAGTTGGCAGACCCTTAAATTTTGGAATGGGGATCTCATTTGAATGTAGCACAGGTCGTATCGCGGTGTCGAAATTTGGGTACTCGATACAATGTTTATTTTTCTTAGTGAAGCCCGAAGTCTTGACAAAGCAAAGGTAGCAATCGGTCTCGTGGTTAGTAGGCTCTCGCCACACCTGATATGGAAAAAAAATTGTAAAGCGTTAACAAAAGCGACGAGAGACTTGTTTTTATGAATTTTATCAAAAGTTATCACCCAAACATTTAACATCTCTATGTGTTTCAACCTTATGCAATATTTGAGATTCTTATAAACATTTTCTGTAAATTTTTGTTTATGTACCTGTTACAATTACATTTAGGTAAGTTACAGTATACTAGTGATTAAATTACGTAGTTTTATGAAATCATAAACTTACCATCGGAACTCCAAAAGGTATTTTTGAATAAGAACCCTTCGTCCAATGTCGCAGTCTTTCAATGCATATAGTGCAGGCTTTATGTGGAGCCCACGATTTATCTTGGTCCCCCGTTTTATGCCAAAATAAGCTAAGTAAGCTCTTTTTACGAAGTCAGTTATATTTGCTCGTTGATGTGGAAGTGTAAAATTTCCACATATATAACAGAAGGAATCAGGGTTGTTTTTGCATTTGAACTTTCTAGTGCTTGATGACATATTGCTTGATTGTTCTGCCAATTTGTAAAGGTATTTAAAGCCCTTAATTCATATAAATTTAAGAAAATCTGAAATATAAACACAAAATTAGTTTAAATAGGTACTTATTATGAAATAGGTACTTACAATCTATGAAATTAAACTAGAAACACGGATGAGTAGGTACAATATAAATTACGTCTAATTAAATCAACTATATTAAATCACGATGACAAAATTACTCACTAAATCATATGCCAATTCAAAATTATGTTAATGCCCAAACTTAATTAACTAACTCAACTGACTGACTGACTGACTGACTGATTGAATTGACTGATTAACTCTGGAAACGAGTCGCTTTTATATATTTTAGTTGTCCCTCTAGAATACTCTACAGAGAACAGGAACGCTCGAGAAAATTTTAGAATTCTATGATATTTTTAGCTTAATTTACTAATATTAAAATGGGTTAAAAATGACAAAATTAAAAATATTTTTAGGGTGTTACATATAAAAATATACATAATACAACAATACCATAACAATAGGTACAAATACCTAGATAAAAACCTAGTTGCATAATGTGTAACTGCAAAAAGACAGCGAGTATTGAGAAAAAAACCTTTTTATGAATACGACGAAAGAGGAGGGGTGTTGAGCAAAATCAGGACCTGATAGAGCAAAACCGAGTAAAAATTCGTGCTCAGCGCACCCAAATTACCTAGAACTAACTGTCAAATCTAATTCAATAGACAAAAAGTTGAAATTTGTTCCCCAGTGAATTATCTATTACGAATGAACTGTTTGAAGGCATTGGTCGTCGAGCTAGCCCCGAGACCAGAATTTGGATCGCAGAGAAAAAAGGTTAAGAACCCATGACTAACCTAATATAAAAGTAAAAGTATGCCTCTTTAGTTTGGCAGAAATGAAACTATATCGAAAGTACACATTTTGGCTCATAGTTAAATTTCGGCGCAAACTGTATAGTCTGACAGGAACACCTATACAAAGAGCAGAGAAAATTTGTGTTCCATTTTTCAAGGCCTAACATTAATTAATATAAAGGCTTTATTTTTTATTGTGGATATGTTCTTTGTTTTTATAACATTTAGCAAGTTCGTTTTTTTTTGGGGGGAGGGGGGGGGTGCTATATACTTATCTACATTTTTGGTTTGAAATATAAAAGAAAATCTATTTCATATATTTACAGTAAATTTGCGAACAGATTCTTCACTTAAAAAGAAATTAAACCATATTTGAGAATGCAAATAATTTGAAAATTATTTTTTTTTTAAACCCAAACGTCTCTCCCACCGTAATGAGGTCGCGTCAGGAACAGGCAGGAAGCGCCTCAATCGTTCACATTCACTTCATCAGCTGTCATGACAATAATGCACCTGCCTCAGGGTAACAATTCCACAGCCCAGCATCGTAGACTGCTCTACGGTTTACCCAAACCGCTTCATACACCCTGAAGCGGCACACTGCCATCCCGTCGCCACCCATATACCACATCGCTCAAAGCTTCCTCAAAGCTGACTCAAAGCTTCCTTTACCCCATCCCTCTATCTCCTCCTCGGTCTACCCCTCACCCTTTCCGACACGTAAATCCTCTTTATCATCCTCTCCATATGCCCAAACCATTTTAACACCTCATCTGCTCTCTCCATAAGATTCCTTCGACTACCACACCTCTGACGGATAACAGTGTTTCTCGCATGATTAATCCGCCTCACCCCACAGATCGTCCTCAAGCATTTCATTTCCAGTACATCCACCCTTTTCCTTTCCTCCGCATTCGCTACCCAAGTTTCACATCCATACAACACTATTGGCATTACTATACCTTCATACATACCCATCTTCGCACCATAGACACTGATGTTTCCTTCCAAACACTTCTTAAGGCACCCAGTATCTTTGCCCCTTCTTCCAGCCTATGACTCACCTCCGCCTCCATGTCCCATTCCTCGCCACATCCAGCGCTACGTCGTAGCCAATGTTATAACCCGCTTCCCATTGATCAGCGAAGTTAAGCGACGTTGGGTCTGGGTAGTAGTTGGATGGAAGACCGTCCGCTGCGTCCAGACTATGTAGCGACCCGTGGTTCGGATCCCACGTAAAGCTGTAGGTCCCCTCCGTCATATGACCTAAGATGTTGCGAAGGAGGTTAAACAAAACCAATAATTATTATCGCCACATTCACCCCTAAGTACCTGAAACATGCCACTTCTTGCATTTTCTCAACATACAAACCTACACTCATTCCCTCACGAACCTCCCTTTTAGAGCACCACATAACCTTACTCTTATTCACATTTACTCTTAGCTTCCTTCTTTCACACACCCTCCCAAATTCAGTTACCAGTCTCTGTAGCTTTTCTCTCGAGCTCGCCAGCAGAGCCGTATCATCCGCATACATTCACTTCCTAAGAACCTCCCACCGCAACATGCTTCACCCCCGCTCCCCTCCCCATGACCCTTGCATTCACCTCTTTCACCACCATCTAAAACACATTAAACAATCATGGAGACACCACACAACCCTGCCGTACACCCACTTTCATCGAAAATGGTAAATTAACTACAAAAATTGATTACGTTAGCTGCGTCCGGCGTGAACAGTTAAATTCGCCCGCTCTCTCTCTCTGAGCGCGTGCACACTATATATATATATATACACACACGTGTGTGTGTGTGTGTGTGTGTGTGTGTAAATTGGTATTTGCTACATTCATATTTTTTCTGTAACCATTCGAATTTTAGTAACATTATTCGGTAAGCCTAAGAGTTTATTCGGTAATAACATTGTATGCAACATTGTTACCTCCATACCCGAGTCATGCCCCCAAAATGGGGTATTAATGACGAAGTGTCGCTAAAAATAAACCTGCAGGAAACGACTTTAGAAAACAGTTAATTAATATTCACTGATAATTTTAAAACTTGTTTGGGAATACCTCGTGGCCACATCGCCACACCAATTTCCGTTAGATCAACGAAATGAAGAGACGGCGGATCTGTTCAATAGTTCGATAAGTGACCGCCCTTTGCGTTCAGATGATGTAGCGACCCTTAGCTATAGTTCGGATCCCCCCAAAAAGCTGTAGGTCCCTTCCGTCGCATGACCTTTGTCGTTGCGAAGATGATTAAACAATATTATTATGCGTGTGTCGCAGCGATATATAATTTAGGGGTTAATATCCTGCGATAATTCGTTTCCTTTGTTATTTCCATCCTGTTGTAAGCAATGAAGCAAGACTATTTATTCCTCGCAAAGGCAGACTTTAAACTACAAATGGACGTAAATTTAACCTAGAAAATGGAACTGTAAAATAATTACAGTTTTCATTTGCAATTCAAGTTTGCGTAGTATTAAAACTTTGTTCGTTCCTCTTGTTGCCATGTAACAATCAGTAAAGACGGCCAGAAACTGGCACAGTGTCAGGCCAACGTATGTGGCCTATTGCGTTAATCATGTATTATTATTATTATTAATTAGCACCATCGGAAGTAACGTTGCCATGTAAGTATAGTCTTCTAACATTTTTAACATGTACTCGTGAGTATAAAGCAAGAGAAAAACACTCGCTTCCTCTGACTGATCTCTTATGAATTTAAAAGAATGTTTATTTCAATTTCACGTTAAGACTACTGAAACCAGACAAATGTAATGTGATCAGATTTTATCAAATGTTATTCAAACATTAAATTGATCATTCTCAAATAACATTCATTTTGTAGGGGGTGGGGGTGGGGGTGAATTTAGAGCAAACAAAAAGTTAAATATAACTACTGTACATGCATCTTTGATCTCTTCCTAAACATACAGACTACTATGTATATATCGCATATACCGTGTCTTCCAAATTTGCGCTAAAGCTTTTGCACACACACTTTCGCGTCAGCGTCGTTACAATATTAATCCTTAGCTCCTTGCACCAACCGTTCTGAAGGACCATTAGTACCTATGATGAATAGTGTATCATAAATTATAGTTAAAAGGCGGAGGAAATGTTCCTCTCAGAATTAGGTTCCCAACTGAGGACAGCATAGACACTAACCGGAAACATTATTGAGGCTACATACCAAAGTGGGAAGCTAACCGATCAATGTTGAGAAGTACGAGTGTTTATTACTTGGAACGTTAAGGTTATACCAAAAAAAAAAATCCATTTACTTATTTGAATGATAGATGAACTTCGCTGTTTACACACACACACACACACACACACACACATTGTATATCTGGGTAACCTTGGTTTTGCCTTCCGCCAGAATTGTTTATTCTAATGACGGTCAAGCTCGTTACCCAACCTTAGACGTACAGCTTAAACTGCAACCCGAACCACGACCCACCACGGGTGATCAAAAATTACAAAGTCCTCGCCCGGACTCGTTCTCACGACCTCCCAATCAGCAGTCCAGTGTCCTAACCACTAAGCTACCCAGGGTACCCACATACCTACAAACCAACCTTTTTTTTGTATGGAAGGATGAACAGATGGTGAGATGAGCATCGCCTGCCATTCCCGGGAATCGAACTCGGGCCGGTGGATTCGTAGTCAGCGCTACGCTATATACAGGGTGTTCAAAATCAAGTTGAAGGAAGACACTTTGAACATCTAAAATAAACAATTACTGTTGCTTTTCTTATTGTTGTTGTATTTGAAATAAAATTGTTAAATGTCGCATAATTTTTGTTGATATTGCCTTCATATAAAAGTTTACTAGGTAATTTTAGAACACCCTGTATATATAGAACACCCTATATATATATATATATATATATATATATATTAGGCGCCTCGGTGGTGTAGTGGTTAGCGTCGCTGACTACGAATCCATCGGCCCCGGGTTCGAGACCCGATGGCAGCCGGCGCGCAGCAAAACCCAGCTGTTCATCCTTCCACACAATAAAAGAAAGTAGTTGGTAGATAAATGGGTACCCTAGGTGGCCTAGCGGTTAAGACGCTGGGCTGCTGGTGGGGCGTGGTTCGGATTCCACGTTAAACTGTAGGTTTAAGGTGGAGTGAAAAGCTTGACCTTCGTCAGCCATATTCTCAAACCATTTAATACTGAAAACTCGTAACAAAGCATAAACACGAGAATAATAAAAATAACAAAAGAAGAACTCAAGAAAGCCTCGAGCCCCTCTCTCTCGTTCCCGTTATATAAGCCAGACATCCACGACTAATCCCATTTTCCAAGGAACCTTCAATCTTTGCATGTAAGCACGATCTCGACGTGTAATTACTGAGATTCACCTAGCAAATAATTGTCAAAATTTCCTGAAAAAAAAATGTAAAAAGAAAAAACAAAAACAAAAATTTTAAAACAAAAATCGATGGAAAAAGTTAACATGTCTCTTCTCACACACATACATACATACATACACACACACACACACAATATTATATACATACACACATTATATTATTACACATATATATGTATACATACCCCCCACACACACACAATATTCTTACACATATAAGATACATATATACCCCCCCCACACACACATACTCTTACACACACACATACATACGTATACATACCCCCCCAAACTATTTTTACACACATACATACGTATACATACCCACACACTATTCTTACACACATACATACATACATACCCACACACACACTATTCTTACACACATACATACGTATACATACCCCCACACACACTATTCTTACACACATACATACGTATACACACCCACACACAACACACACACACTATTCTTACACACACGTATACATACCCACACACACAATATTCTTACACACACACACACACATATATATATATATATATATATATATATATATATATATATATATACACATATATATATATATACACACAATATTATACATATATGTATATTAATCATACATACAAGGTATCCCAAAATTCAGGACACAGTGATTGATATGAAATTGATTTATATTAATACCGTTTGTTTTCTCCGTTCCAGGTGAGAAATGGATGGGAAATTAACGAAAGATGAGGGTGTGTAGTTAGTTTTCACGTAGCCGAGAGCTGGAAGCGAGTACCGAAGTGTCGCAGACGAATTTAATCAGCAAAGCCAACGGAGAAAATACACTGGTTTCTCAACTGTCGGAAAAGTTATTGAGCGATTTAAGTAAGGGTATCGAGGTTAATGGGTCTCACTTTAAGTATTTATTTATTATAAACCAACATAATGCGTGCGAAACATTACTTTCCCTTTATGTCCTGATTTTTGGGCTACCCTGTATGTATATATACACACACTCGTATACAAACGGGACTGACCTTAATTACTATGCTTTCTGTATACATCAGCCCCTCCCGAGTCAAGAGGTTTGCTCCGCTAATTATATAATTATTCAATATACAGGGTGTCCCAAAAGTCCCTATCTATTTTGTTGAAATAGGCTGAATTTCAAATGAATGTTTTAATGACATGAGTGCATGCACCTTTCTAGACAAATACATGCATTAGATTTCTATTTCAATTATTTTTAAATTTTTAATTAATTTTTTCAGATCCATATCATTGGTGATGGATGTGCATGAACGCGTTATGATAGTAACATGTCGCATCAGAGGATTGAAATGTTGTGAAATTAGAGGCCGATTCTCAAGAATGTTTCATAAGCCTGGACCAACAGATAAAGCAATTCGTGAATTGGTGAACAAATTCAAAAGGACTGGATCTGTGCATGATGAAGGAAGAAGTGGACGCCCAAGAACAGTACAACAAAACATTGAATCTGTTCGTATAATGTTCGAAGACGATCAAAGAATGTTAGTTCGCCAAGCATCCCACAGATTAACCATACCCAAAACAACTGTTCACAGAATCTTGCGTTCGACGCTGAAGAAGAAGTGTTATCACATTCAGCCGTTACACAGCATACACGAGGAAGATTTTCCAAAAAGAGCAGCAATGTGTGCGGAACTGGTCGAACAAATCCAAAATAACAATTTAATGGACCACATTTTGTTTAGCGATGAGGCGACTTTTCACACCTGTGGTAAAATCAATCGACATAATTGTCGCATCTGGGCTAATGAAAAGCCAACTGAGTTCACTGAATGGGAAAGAAACTCACCTAAAGTCAACGTGTGGCTTGGAATGAAGAAGTCTAAGATTTACGGGCCCTTTTTCTTTGCAGAGGCTACAGTGACAGGGCCTGTTTACTTTGATATGCTTCAAAATTTTCTCGAACCTCAACTTCTTGAAGATGGCATTCTCGACAATGTAGTCTTTCAGCAGGATGGGGCACCATGTCATTATGCCAGAATTGTTCAGACAAACCTAAACGAGCGTTTTCCAAATCGTTGGATTGGACGTGGGGGAAATAGGCCCTGGGCAGCGCGATCTCCGGATTTGACCCCATTGGATTTCTTTGCTTGGGGTTTCATTAAATCAGAGGTCTATCGCAGAAATATTCGAGATTTACCAGATCTGCGAGATCGGACTACGCAAGCAGTTGAGAAAATAACCCCTGAAATGCTCGGAAATGTGTTCTACAATGCACTGACCGCTTTGAGATTGCAGAGATACAGATGGAGCACATGTGGAAACTACTAATTAAAGATTTTAATGGTGTAATACTTGTAATTTGTATACAAATACATCTGTATTCAAGTCAGTGTGACATTTATTTGAAATTCAGCCTATTTCAACAAAATAGAGAGGGACTTTTGGGACACCCTGTATTATGCCAATGGGGTTCAACTAAACTAAAAATACAAACTACGAATCATTTTACCAACCAAACACAACGAACCCACGATCAAAGCTTATTTGAACAACACGTTATATAATAAAATGTAAAATATATTATATATATATATATATATATATATATATATATATATATATATATATATATATATATACACACACACACACAAAATCCGCGAATATATTTTTAATAAGAAATAATAAGTGAAATATCGCTAATGAAGAAAATAAAGTTTAAAACTTAAAATATGCAAATGACGTATGTCTGCATATATCATTGCTCCTATCAGCCATGCTTGTTCATAGCTATATCCCTGCAGAGTTCATGAGGGTATACGTAGGGCCTTCAAAAAGTTCCCGGAAAATATTTCCCATTCACGTTAGAAATTACTTGATAAATCATAAGTCGACATGTTCATTCCTGTACGGTTTTGTAATAACATGTTAAAATTTGATTGCCGAAAATGCAGAATTTGGAAGATTATGTCATTTGAAAGTTTAACCCCTCAGAAGCAACATGGAATCTCAGAAATCCGAAGTCAGAAGCAATATCAAATTTTTAGTAAAACTTGGTTGGAAGAAAAGTGATATTATTGAAAGTGTGAGGAAAGTTTATGGAGACACTGCTCCCAAGAAGACCACCCTTTATGAATGGATTAATCGTTTTTCAAATGGCCTAGAGAGTATCGAAGACGGCACTCGAAGTGGAAGACCTTCAACCTCCATCAACAATGAAAACATCGATCGTGTGAGAGCACTAGTCGAAGAAGATCGACGATATTCTGTCGAGTTTATAGCTGACAATCTAGGCTTATCGGTGGGATCAACTCATTCAATTTTAAAAGACCACCTGGACTTGAGTAAGCTTTCTGCCCGATGGGTGCCAAAACTGTTGCGCGAGGATCAGCTTGCAACAAGGGTGAATCTCGCACTTCAAACTTTAAACAAGTGGGACGCTAATCCCGAAGATTTTTTGCAAAGAATTGTGACTGGAGACGAAACTTGGTTGTACCTGTATGATCCCGAAGACAAACAGCAATCCAAACAATGGCTGCCGAGGGGATCAAGCGGCCCCATCAAAGGAAAATCTGAAAGATCCGCTGCAAAGATTATGGCAACAATTTTTTGGGATTCGGAAGGTATTTTGTTAATAGATTACCTAGAAGGACAAAGAACTATAAATGCAATCTACTATGAACAAGTTCTAGAAAAGTTACATCAAGCAATTAAGAAAAAACGGCGAGGAAAACTTCATGACAGAGTTTTGTTCCACCACGATAACGCACCGGCTCATTCGTCCCGAAAGGTAAGGGACAAACTGAGGGATTTAAGATGGGAATTGCTCTCCCACCCTCCTTACAGCCCAGATTTAGCTCCTTCCAACTTTTTTCTGTTTCCAAATTTAAAGAAACACCAGAAGGGGACCCGTTTTTCGTCAATAGAAGTGGTCAAAAAGGCAACAACGACCTGGTTCCATTCAAAAGATGCTCAATTCTACGGACAGGGTTTAGAAGGCTGGAGGCATAGACTACAAAAGTGTTATGATAGTGATGGTCATTATGTAGAAAAATAAAATCTGCACTTTTTCATTTTTTTGTTTTATTACCTTTTTATTAAATTTTTCCGGGAACTTTCACGTATATCTTGCCCCTGGTCAAAAATAAGTACGGAGACATTCTGTCCAGCAATAATTACAGGCCTATTGCTGTCGCTTCCTGCTTCTCGAAACTACTAGAAAAACTCTTGTTACTCCGATTAAATGATTTCCTATGGACATCTCCTAATCAGTTTGGCTTTAAAAGGTCCCACTCAACTGACCTGTGTATCTATGTACTTAAAGAAACAATATCTAAATACATTGACAGTAATTCAACCATTTATAGCTGTTTCCTTGATATAAGTAAGGCATATGATAGGGTGAACCACAATATTTTATTTGCAAAACTAGAAGACAGGAAGGTTCCCATGTACATATTAAATTTATTGAAATTTTGGTATTCCCACCAATCTTTCACCATTAGGTGGGGCAATGTACTATCCGAGTGTTTTGGCTCCTCTTGCGGGGTGAGACAAGGCTCCTTGCTCTCCCCTATGCTGTTTAATGTGTATATTGACGGATTAATTGCTTCACTTAATGAGGCAACAGTAGGATGTTGTATAGATAACACAAGGATAAATAACTTAGTTTATGCCGATGATATGGTGTTAATAAGTCCCTCTGTTAAAGGTCTGGATCGGCTACTAAATGTCTGCGAAGTGTATTCGCAGAAACATGATATTCTTTTTAATGTTATAAAAACTAAGGTTATGCAATTTCATCCTAAAAGCTGTAATCAGCCAGCTGATATAAGGTTTAAAATGAATGGTGAAGTAATTGAGGAAGTACAAGAGTTTAAGTATTTGGGTCAAACTATTACCAGCTCCTTGAGTGATGACTCGGATATAAGAAAACAATCTCGAAGCCCGTGTGCTAAAGCGAATATGACCATAAGGAACTTTCGTTTCTGTACAAGTGAAGCTAAAGACACACTCTTTCGTACTTTCTGCAGTAATATATACGGTCAGCAACTCTGGGTGAATTATAAAAAAGGTTCTGGCAGAACCCTAAATTTGCTGTACAACAGGTCTTTTAGACTCTTACATAAATTACCCCCGAGATGCTCAGCTTCGCAAATGTTTGCTACCCGCAATGTTCCGAGCTTCCCGGAGGTAACAAGACGTGCTCAACACAGTCTAATGCAAAGAATTAAAAAATCAACCAACCCGATCATCCAAGCTATCCACGAGTCCTGCCATTTATCCTCTAAGCTATGGACTTCTTGGTACGAAAACGTCTGTCTGTAGCTCCACTTAACTTCGACAGTGCAGTATTATTTCTAATCAATTGTATATTTTCTATCATTAGTGTATGAACTGTCATTGTATTAATAATATTTGTCATATGGACTATAGTCTGCCAATAAACCTTTTCATTTTCATTTCATTTCATTTTCATAAAACCTTTAAGAAATATTTTGCTCAACTCTCAGAGACCTTCAACTGTTTATTCAAGAGACGAACATTAAAGTGAAAATTAAAAACACATAAATTGCGCAAGACGAGAAAATCTTGTATAACAGACTAAAATTTGAAGTTATTTACGAGTTCAATACACTAACCATTACTACCAGGGTTGGCAAAAACCCAGGTTTTTCACAAAAAGCCCAACCCAATGGGTTTTGCTGGGTTTTTGGGTTTCTAATGGGTTGAAAATTTTAGAAAGGTTCGATAATTATGTAGTGCCTAATATATCTATTATTTTATTAATTTATTTATCTAATCTACAATATATATTAAAAATACATCTTTATTTCACAGAAAGTTCAGATATGAGAGATAATAATGACATATTAGAATTTTCTCCATTTTAATTTTAGATTTTTCCTTTATTTCTTAACAGCAGATTTCGGCTTTATTTAGACCTAACTCAAATTTAAATTTTTAAGATGCCAAACTCAGAGAGTTATAGAGGTGGAAGATCTAAAGCTAGCGAATGGGACGAGGTGACTTTATTAAGTGATCAGCCTACTAGAGTACTATGCAATTATTGCAAAGAAAGTATCACTCGAAAAATTGAGAGAGTGAAACATCATCTAGAGAAAGTTAGACCCGCACATACTGGTGGCAGACTTAAAGCTGCTGAATGGGATGAAGTAGAAATGTTGAGTGACCAACCAAATAGAGTTCGGTGCAAATACTGCAGATGTGTATTTTCGAAAAAAACAGAACGAGTGAAACATCATTTAGATCGATGCAATAAAAAATGGGTACGTGCTCGTGATGATGAAGCGGATGAGCTTACAAATACAGATACATCAGCAACTTTTTCTCCTACACATAGACACGGCAGTTTTGAGAGTAGACCCTCTTCAAGCAAATCATATGAAAGCCTGGTTCATGATGACACTACAATTCACAGTAGTGAGACTTCATTCACTTCAACCGCTTCTGAATCTTCCATACTATTTTTCATTCTACTCCAGCCAAGAAAACGCAAGGTCAGATAATGCCATATGTGGTTAGAACAACTACCTTAATGAAGTAGGTACTGGATTCAATGAAAAAAGACAGTCAATTCTACTGTAACTTTAATTCAAGATGGTTGGAGCAATGTGTCAAATGATCCAATAATAATTGCCCATAGTGTTCACAATGGGTGCAAATCCTTTTTAATAACTTTTCAATTTTTCATAATCTTTATTTACACATTGCATATTTTAAGAATTGTTTTATAAGTCAGCTTACTTGAAATAATCAACATGCCAAATCATTCTAATTAGCTACAATTGAACAATGTAGCAATCGGAAAAATTTCAATTATTTTAAAATAAACATCTCAGAACAAAAACCCCAAAACCCACTGAAAATTCCAGTGGGTTTTGGGTTGGGTTTTTGGGTGCCAACCCTGATAATTTATTACACTACCGAAAAAACACTCAAGAAGACTGTTATCAGAATAAGAATCACGAGAGTACTGTCTTAATCCAACATCCATTCCCTGCAGTAAACTCGGATGGTGCATTTACCACTAGCCAAGCCAATTTAACCCTAACCAGGGGTTATTCCTTGTAATTCTAACCAGTGAATTGTCTTCTATAATTTCAGATTCACGTAGGTGGAATTTATTTATCACTCCTTTAATTAATTTTATTCATTAAGTTTTATCTAATATTTAAAGGGTTTCCTTTGCGTATTTCTTTTCATTATCATTAATGTAATTACCGATAATCCCCAAGAGTTAGGGGATTTCTATAAAGGTGAAGAGTAGGAAGGAAAAGATAATGTTAAAATATTCTATTATTGTTTGAGTAAAACACGCTAATCAATATTAAATTTATAATATAACGAAAATAAGTTCAAATCACATACTAAAAGCGATGTGAATGAATCATCTTATTAAACAAGCTTATAACCTCTATAGATTAGGTCCTCAGAGATGATCAAAAGAAGACCCATAACATATGCCTCGTTAACCTCGTTGTAGTTCCGTGCGTTGGTCTCTCTTCACACGAAGGTCAAGCTGGTTGCCACCCCCTTCTAGGCCTGGCTTTCTGGAGGAGCGAGTTGCTCTCTTGCGCTCTCCACCGCACACAGCCAGGTACACCCGGCTCATCTGGTACCGTTCTGAGCCACGCATCTAGTCTTCTTTTGAAGACTTCAACTTTGATCCTTGTAACGTTCCTGATGTCCTTTGGAAGCTGGTTAAAAAGTCTTGACCAATGTTCCCTCTAATTTTTTTTAGTCCGTGTGCGCAAGAAATTTTCGTTGTGCATACATTTAGATTCATGGTGAAAATTGTGCAAACTTTTCTGAGCGCTATTATCTTCAAAATGAAATATATAAAATATTATTTTCATAAGGTGATACCTTGATCATTACGGTACTATTAAATGGATATTAAAAAACTGTTTACAATATTATATATTCTTAAAAAAGAAAACATTTTATCCATTCTAAAAATATGAATAAAATAAAAAATAGTAAAATAAAATTCAACAAAATGAAGAAATAAAATAAAAATAACATTAATTGAAAATGACTATTTTAGTTATCATTTCTCAAAACAATTTTTAGCATTTAGCAATTTAAAATAGACTATCATGATTAATACATGATTTTATCCATTCACAAAATAGGAATAAAATAAAAATAATTTTATTTTTTATGAATTATGAGATAATTACTATTCGTTTTTATGCAAAAATAAGAAAGAGAAGGTTTATATTCAATGCGTTAATGTATAAAAGAAAAACTGCAAATACATAAAGTAAAAAAAAATCCGTATTGCGTAATTGCGCGGACGTCGGCGAAGTCGGGCGGAAGGGGTTAATACTTAAAAGAGCGACTATAGAGTATGTTGATGCAAATGGTCAGACCTTGTGTGACGGTATAGTTTTGAAATTACTTCATTTACTGTCGTGACTCATGGTACACTTGAGCCTGTGCGCATTTTATTTTGCTGTGTGCGCGGGTTTCACAACGCGTGTGCGCACGCACACGCGCACACCTTAGAGGGAACATTGGTCTTGACCCCCTGATAACCAAGTAATTCTCCTTCAATGTTGAGGAGGTCCCTTGTCGGGCCTTTAATTTGGGAACACTACACATTCTGCCTTTCCTATTTTCCAGTGTTGTTTGAATGGTAACTGGGTTTAGTTTGAGGTTTGGTACCAGTTTTTCGATCATTTTCCATATGTAGATTATGGTGTACCGCTCTCTTCTTCTTTCCAGGGAGTACAGCTTTAGTTTATGTAGTCTTTCCCAGTAGTTGAGTTCTTTGCAGCCATCACTCTTAGCTGTGAAATGTCCCTGATTTTCTTCGTTTATTAGTTTCTTCCTTTTTATATGGGGACGTCAAGACTGAGCAGTATTCAAATTTTGGTATGATCAGTGTTTTCAGCAGGGGAATCATTCCTGTCTTGTCCCTTCTTTTGAACATTTTTAGTACCTGTCCCGCAACTCTTTTTGCTTTGTTTATCTCAAATTTCGTATCATCGGTCATTATTACCCCCAAATCGATCGCTTTCGTGCTTCTGTGAATTTCCTATCTGGAGCATAATATGCTGTCGGTTTAAGTTCCTCATTTCTACCATATCTCAAGAACTGAAATTTCTCGATGTTAAATGTCATGTTCTTGTCTTCTGACTATTTGTATATTTTGTTCGTGTCCCTCTGCAAGGCCTCCACCTCTTTTGCATCGCTGATTTTTCTGCTGATCTGCAAAGGATGTTACTCTATTGTTCCTGTTTACTTCACTGTCTATGTCTGTTAGCATGATAATGAATAGGAGAGGGGGCAGTACTGTACCTTGTGGTACTGAGCTGCGTACTTCCGATTTTGATGATGATATACCTTGAATTTTGACGACCTGTAGACGTTCTCTGAGGAAGTTATAGATCCATTTCTCACTTTGTCTGTTATTCCCATATGTTTCATTTTGTGCGTTATACCATGATCACATCTGTCGAAAGCTTTAGCAAAATCCGTGTATATGACATCGTAGTTTTCAGTGCCTTCAAGTGCATCTAGGATATTGTTTCCAGTGTCTCGAAGAAATCATAAATTTTCTCTCTAACTATTCTTTCAAACACTTTGATGAGGTGGGACGTCAATGACACTGATCTATAGTCCTTTGCTTGAGATCTATCCTTTCCTTTATATATAGGGACAATGTTTGCTCTTTACAAGATGCTCAGTATTTCAACAATGTCCAGGGATCTTCTCCATATCCAGTATAAGGGTGTAGCTATTTAATTTTTACAGTTTTTAATTAATAATGCGTTCCATTTGTCCGGACCTGCAGCTGAATGTGATTTCATTTGTCCTATAGCTCGCGCTACATCTTCTGAGGTAAAATCAAAATCTGCTATACAATCTCCTTGCAATTTCTCTTCAAAGAATGACTCTGTCAGGTATCGCTTTGTCACTTTTTGGGGGATTGAAGACTGATTCATACTGGCCTCTCACGGTTTCACATATTTCTTTTAGATCGTATGTTAGTTCATTATTTCCTTTCCTTAAGGGCCCGATAGTAGAGCGCGTTTTTGTTTTCCTTTTTGAATAGCTATAGGAGTGTTTTGGATTTTCCTTTATTGCTTCTACCGCCTTTTCCTCTTCCCTCTCTGTAGGGCCCTTAATCAGGGTTTGTATTTCCCTATCGATACTCTCCAGTTATTCTTGTATTACTTTCCTGGCATTGTTGTCTCAGCAATTAGCTAACTTCGCCGCTACTCTCTTTCTTTTGGAATATTCTTCTCTTTTGCCTCTGTAACCAGTTCCTCTTTCCTTTTTGCTGTGGCTTCAGAGCATATTTTTCTAAAATTCTCAGCGTCTTTTCTTCCAAGGTTGTTAGCATTTCTTCAGTCGTTTTATTTTCTAAAACTGTTCTCCACTCTATTTGGGCCATGTGCGATCTGAGTGCGTCCCAATTTATAATCTTGGAGTTTAAGTTAAAAGTCCCAAATTTGCTTCTTTCTTCAGTATATGTATTGTCTTTTAATGCTGTCGCCATATTTGTTGATATCGCCATTATGTTGTGGTCTGAGATAATAATTAGGGTTACTTTTATATATATATATATATATATATATATATATATATATATATATATATAGGTTGGCAGTAACAAAGAACGTTATGGATTTTGTTTGGATTTGGAAGTTTGCCAATAAAATAACGATTACAATCTTTATTCCAATCACTTTCATCAGAACTGTGAAATCTAAAAGTATTTTTATTCAGTCCTCCATAGAAAACGGCCACGCGAACTCAACAAGCATTTTAAAATTTGTAATAGATAGATAAAAAAAAGAAGCTGCAAGCCATCTGAATTTTGATTTGGCCAGGAATAGAACGAATAGATGAAACAACCTCCTCCTACAACAAGAGAGTGAGATATTTCCAACGACGATTAGGGGCCCCAATGCACTTCGTCTTTCGAGGCCCGAATAAAGTCTCTTATTAGAAGAAAAAGAGGGTATATACTGTATATCGTCCATTTATAAGTGTATACACACACACACACACACACACACACACACACACACACACACACACACACACACACAAAGTTTCTGAAGGGAAAAAAAAAACAAGAAAACTCTTTAAAACCTTTTTAAAGATTCTGACGCATAATTTGGCCCCGATTATGAGTGCGTATTACGAGGAGTCATTCCTGTAGAAGATGCAATTTGGAGTCAACATTCCTGAGGTCATTTATAAGCTTTAAATCACTCGGAATTATCGTAATTACGGGCATCTAAGCTTTGTGCTGCACGGTCGAAATCTCTGTATACATAAAAATATACTTACACGCACACATGCACCGCTCACCCCAAACCTGTAAACAAAACTTTTAAACGCTCATAAATACTCTACCTGAATTTATAATTATAAAGTCTGTTTTAAATTTTATTTCAAGTTCATGAGCAATTATATATATATATATATAACCTTGGTTAACCTTGGTTTTGTTTCCGCCCGAATGGTTCATTCTGACGAAAATATATATATATATTAGTGATGGATCGAATAACCGCAACCGCAACCGCACTACAACCGCACAAAAATTCGCAACCGCAACCGTAACCGCAACCGCCGTTCCATAAGTGCGGTTGCGGTTGTAAAAGCTTAGTTAATTTAATTTTAGGTTAATTAGAAATA
This sequence comes from Bathynomus jamesi, assembly GCA_023014485.1. Lineage (NCBI taxonomy): Eukaryota > Metazoa > Arthropoda > Malacostraca > Isopoda > Cirolanidae > Bathynomus > Bathynomus jamesi. The sequence goes on from JAJOZX010010099.1 coordinate 21,447, forward strand.
TTTCTTTTTTAAAAAGAAAATGATGGGTCTCCTTATGCGTGCTTAAACGTGACGTCATACGGCTGCCGTAGTAAAATTGGTTTAAACTGCGCTCTAAGTTATTACTCTGTGAGCTCCATGAAGTAACATTTATTTTTATTTAATTTTCTTCAAACTAAAATCGCCTTTAGTACAATAGTCAATAAAGCTTATTCCTGCTCGACGGACCTCAACATAAGGTATTTACTAAATAAATACTATTTAGTATATATTATGTACCAAGTGTGGCTAAATCGCACTATAGTGGCTAAATCCAGTTAATAATTACGCATTTTTCCTAGTATATGATAACCGCAACCGCAACCGCGGTTGGAAAAAATTCGACAACCGCAAACACAACCGCAACCGCGGTTGTGAAAAACCGACCACTCGATCCATCACTAATATATATATATATATTTTTTTATTATTTTTTTTTTTGAGAGGGGGGCTTATATATGTATATTACTGGGTTTTCAACAAATATTCAGACCCCTATAATATTAGACCCTTATGCAGCATCCTGCCTCATGTGGGAGATTCTTATGGTACCCATTCTTGTGCTAACCAAAAGGAGGATGAGTTGAGAGAGCTGTGCATAGCCTACTGCGACGCGAGGCGTACCGGGCCGATGAATTCATAGTCAGCAATGCTAACCACCACGCCACCACCAGTATTATATATATACACAGTGGTGTAGTGCTAAATAAAGAAGTGAGAGAACGCATTTTGAAAGTGTTACTCAGATGCGGGGGGGACAATGGCGAGCGCGGCGAGCCCATACAGCTGGGGGTCCGGGGGCACTGTAAGCCCCCCGGGAAATCTTTTGAAATCTGACCAATTTCAGGGATATTTTGAGGTCATATGCACTGGATATTAGGATATATTCCAAGGTTGAAGATGCAGTATTTCCAGTGTCATTAGATATACGACATCCAGTACGATCAATAAAAATAGCTAACAACTGGAATGATTAACTAAAAAAAAGTTAACAACTGGTACGCCGTGGTGACTGTTTCATCAGATCTTTATAGGCTAGCATTGCCTCAGTCGAAGCTAAAAGAACTGAAGCAGTTAATGATTCTTTCTCATATTTCTTCTAGGGGTGGGAATTAAAATTTCATGACGTTAGAGATTTGTAAGTTCGGATTTATTTGAAATAGTGAGGGAACGCCGTTCCGTCTACCAAAAAAAGTAAGGGAACGCCGTTCCCACAGCACTACACCACTGTGTGTATATATATACAGGCCCTGATTTAGCTATAGGCGAACTAGGCGATCGCCTAGGGCCTCGCGCCAAAGGGGGCCTTGCTCAAGCCGTTTTGCGCGTTCTGTTCAAGTGATATTAATGATTCAGAACTCTATGAAGAACTTAAAGTACTTTGCAGGTTTATACCTGAGAAAACAGATCTCGGAAATGCCCTTGTTTATATAGTGCAAAAACAACTAAGTGAGATTTATCCTAATGTTTATGTTGCACTTCGAATAGTATTAACCATCCCAGTTACTGTTGCTTCGGCTGAAAGAAGTTTCTCGCGTCTCAAACTTATTAAAACATATTTGCGTTCCACCATGTCTCAAGCGAGATTGCGATCATTAGCTATGTTATCAATAGAAAGCGAATAACAAATTCATTAGATTATTCTCAATTAATTGAAGAGTTTAGCTCGAAGAAAAGTAGAAAAGCAATGCTGTAATATTCAAGGAGCATCTGAACCAAATATTAAAGCATTAATATTTAGCCTGATAAGTCGATCGGTCACTATTATAAAAATGAAATGTCAACATCTCTTATACATCACATATGAAAAACGTTTGTATACTATGGAAAGTCATTACCTATAATATTATATAAATCTTAGAAATCATTGTCTTATATTTTCGATACAAATCTTGATTCATATTATAATTTATACTTATTTGTATGGTTTATTTATATTTCTTATACAATTTCCATGCGTGATTATTTTGGTTTGGTTTAATTTTTAAGTGCTGGCATAGTTTCTGTCTATGCGGGATTCTAATATTGCTGGTATAGTACCGATAATTAAGTCCATATTTTCATATATATAGGCCTAGGGCCTCGCAATTTCTAGATCTGCCTAGGGCCTCGCAACTTCTAGATCCGGCCCTGTATATATATATATATATATATATATATATATAATATATATATATATATATATATATAAATATATATATACACCGGTGTCCCATTCAAAATGAAACAACTTTGAAACTGTAATTTTTAAAGTACTAATGTAAGAATGTTGAAACTTTGCCAGTTACTACCGGTGTCCGGCGAATTTGTCTACAACAATTTGTCTAAAGATACAATTCATCTACAACAATTTGTCTACAACAATTTATCTACAGTAATTAGTCTACAGATACAATTTATCCACAATAATTTGTCTACAGATACAATTTGTCTAGAGAGGAAAAATGAAAGCTTTGATGTTAATTATTATTAATTTTTTTAAAAAATGAAAAATTTGTTTCTGCAATCGGTTTTCTTGAGAAATGCTAAAGAAAAATGTTATTGGATATTGAATAAATTTATTTACTGAAACGACGCAATACACTCCAACATCTTTTTGAATAAGTCCGAGCTGGTGTGGCGCTTACGCCATACAAATTCACAAAAAATTACAAGAATTAGTGCGATATCTTGCAAAAAACAATAGTATAAGAAACTCGATTAGGTCAGGTTAGGTCGGGTCAGGTCAGGTCAGGTTTCTCAAGAAAACCGATTGCAGAAACAAAATCAGGGTCATCGACTGCCCTTGTTTTCAATTTCGTAGGAAAATGGAGAGCAGTCCATGAAACATACTAGGTCCAATATTAGTAATAGTTTCTCTAGACAAATTGTATCTGTAGACAAATTATTGTAGATAAATTGTATCTGTAGACTAATTGTTGTAGATAAATTGTTGTAGATGAATTGTATCTTTAGACAAATTGTTGTAGACAAATTCGCCTAAAACCGTTACTACCATATGCATAAGTTTTTGTCATAATGTTTTTTGTTTGTTTCAGATTGAATTATGTTTACCCCCACAAGAAAAAGCGAAGTGTGTGTTATGGATGGCTGAGTTGAAGTCCCCTACTCTGGAGCAACGGCGATTCCGTACAACCTTTCACAAGGAACCACCCACCAGAAGAGACCTATATGCATGGACCAAGAAATTTGAGGAGACTGGCAGTGTTCTAAAGGAACACTCTGGAGGGCGAACAAGATCGGAAGATGATGTTGAACGAATACGCGGTGCCTTTGGTAGTAGCCCGAGAAAGTCCATCCATCGTGCCAGTGTCAAACTGCAGGTTCCTCGTTCAACTGTGCATAGAGTCGCGCGCAAGCGGCTGCAGCTCTATCCATATAAGCTTCACATTGTTCAGCATATAACATGTGAAGATCTTAACAAAAGGAAATATTATGCTATGCACAATGTATCTAATATATCTAAATGTTATAATTCACATATATCATATGAAACTTTATGACATTGAATATTTACTGTGAATATTACATTGTTTGCATCATTCAATAAAAAATTAAGGTTTCAAAGTTGTTTCATTTCGAATGGGACACCCGGTGTATATATATAATAAAATCACAGAACAACACGTGATCTTTTTAATAAGCAAAGAACCACAGGAAAAGGAAAAGGAAACACGAAATCCGAGCGCTTTCGTGATATATTCACATCTTCAGGGACAAGAAAGAACTAGGTATTTCTTTCTTTTCCCTGTGGTTCTTTGCTTATATACGGTATATATATATATATATATATATCAGTAACACAAATGCCGAAGATCTGGGCCTACAGGAAAAAATGTAGATGTAATATGTATGATAAAATATCTGCCCCCCGATTTTCGAAATAGAAAGTGGTAACTTTCAACGGTAAATTTTTAAAATAAAACATCACAATTGAAGAGTATAGTAGTAGTAGTATAGTAGTAGTAGTAGTAGTAGTATATGAAATTAAATCCTGTTTGTCAACCGTCCTTATAGTTGTGTACCACTAGGAGCAATATTAGTTCCTTTACATAACAGTAAAACGAACATACCAAAAAAGCAGTATTGCGTCGTTATCTGCGGATGACGAATATTTGCGTGGAAATCACGAATGAAGAAGAAATTAAAAAATCAAAATCAAATGGATATTATTATTCAAATGAAGAGCTGAAGAATAAAATATACCAAAGATGAATGACGAGATAAATTTCACTTTTCATGACAACAAAAAAGTGGAACAAATAGCTGTCATCAAACAGGAATAAAAAATCGTAACAAGATACGTCATATCATGAATTAAGGGGTAATAATTCGATGGACAAAGGTGTAATAAACATCTTCCACATCTAAAACGACAGAAATCTCTGAAATAAAGAAAGACGCCAGTGGAAAGACGTCGTGAACTATACGAAAAGGATGTTCCATAAGTCCCTTCACCCTTGAACATTTTCCTACTAGTGTAGGGTGAGGGAGTATAGGGGTAAAGGGACTTATGGGATCCCATATATATTACTTATACGAAAAATAGTTGAAAATCAGTTCTCAGTTCTAAAAACGAAATAAAAATTCTGAATCATTCCTAACATGCAACAGGACCGCAGACTTTGAGAACAGAACAAAGAAAACGTTTAACAATTATTTCTTCTGGACTTTAAATGCTGAAAATCTGTAAAATACTCAATTAAACTCATCTGAAACCCAATTTGATAAATTTCGGAGCTATCCGTGCGTAGTGGGTTTCGAAGGCAAGATCCTGAATGTAGAAAGCAACGCTCCCCATCAAACCCCACAAACAAACAATTACTGAAGGATGAATCGCAGGTCGATCCTGAGCACTGAATGAAAACAAAGTAAACAATATTTTATATATATATATATATATATATATATATATATATATATATATATATATATATATATATATATATATATATATATATATATACGCTTTAAATTGTGAACCCTAATTGTGAGAAATCATCTCGTTAACTAATAAGATATCCTTAGGTTTGGTTACGTAGAGTTAAGTAGAGTTGGGTTACGTTATTTAGATTAGGTTAGGTCCGATATATTGGGTTTAATTCAGCCTTCTGTAATGTACCTAGACCCTGTCGTCCTAAGCCAATGATATGTTCACGTTTTACTTGAAGCCAGTTTTAAACAGACCCACATACCACTGAGCAAAGCTATAATATTAACTAACTGTCGTGAAAGATATAACGCACTTCCTCTAGCGTTAACCCAGAGTCGCGAAGGATATTATCATATACTCGGAAAGAAAGTTAAGAGTAATTTTAAACTAAAGAGTAAAACCAAAAATAACATTAATAATTACTGTAGTTATATTTACAGTTTCTTCCAAGTTGTTTTCAGTATCATGAAAAACGAAATACAGAAGTACGTAATCTTAAAACTAATCCCAGAATATGGTTTCATAAAGTATTATTAAGACATTTCATTAAAAATAAAATTAGCAAAAGACGGTAATAAAATTAATCTCTGAAAATATAACGTTTCACATCCGCAAAAATATAAAATTCTCAACGGTATACTTTCCCAACATGTTTGAAAAGAAGAGAGAGAAAACAAACAATGAAAAAAGATCAGAATTTTTTTTTTTTTTAATTTTTAAAATAAATTTTCGGAATCATTAAGTACAGCAGTAGAAGAACTTCAAGATGGGGGGGGAACCTATTGTTAATGTTCATTATAAAAACGAAATCGACTATTTTAATATAAGAATTACCACAAATTCGAATTCCAATAAATCTAAAAATATTTTGAAAAAAGAAAGTATCCCAGTCACTAATAACGCTAGGCCTATAAAAAACTTATGTTTTCAAGTATTGGGCTGAATAATATTGAATGCATATTCTCATACTCGACAACAATCCCAATTTTTATAATGATTTTGTATAGTTTGCCTCGGATTTAGTATAGTTTTAAGAAATCTGAGTATGGCATGAAGCAGGGTTGGTGATTTTTTTTTTTTTTTAAATAAAAAAAATCAGATTTATTTGATTTTTTCTCCATGTTCAAGATACACTGAAACAACAAGTCAAAAAAGATCCTTTTCATTCCTATAAGTTCGTGTAGCACTAATAACGAAGTAATTGAAGCAAACTATTGTATTAGCTATTTAAACAGCTAAGTCGTCTTCGAGGTTGGATAAGAAATTGCACCTTTGCGATATGCGGAATGTGCCAGTTTATGAATATATCTAAAATTTATTCTAGGCCTAGAGTGCAATAGCTGTTGCGATGAGCACCGTGTGAGTACGAGTAAACCAAGGGCGACTCTCGGGTTAGGCTAAAGGTTAAAAGAGGATTCTTACTATATTACGATAATAATTTATATATCTGGAATGATAAAGATGTTATACCTCTCCATTTTTCTTTCCTTATTTTTATAATATAGATCCAATTTCTAATTAGGATAAAATGGCAATATCTTCCAAAAAAACAAATGTTTTTGCTATACATTTAATAAGCTACACTACACTGTATAAAATCAATTTATTTAATTTGAGCCGCAAAAGCTGCAAAATTAATATTCCTTTTCAAAACTTTCAATCAGCATTAGGGCTCAAGAGCTATACTGTACTTTTCATTCGTAATTTAGAGAAATATATATATATATATATATATATATATATATATATATATATATATATATATATATATATATATATATTTTATTTAAGTTTTAACTCCATAATTCTTTTCTTTGGGTCAGCAAATTAAACTATCATGACCAGATGAGCTTAAATGTCTTCTAGAAATGAAATATTTGTTTTATATCAAATCAGTGGAATAAAAATTGAAATTAATTATTGATGCTTTATAGACATAATAAATGATCTACAAATGTTTATTAACTTCAGGCCAGTGGCTATTATGATTTTAATTAATGTTTAAAAAAAAAGGTTAACACACATATCTATCTTAATTTGTCACAATAATCAGTAGAGCTATAAGTAAATTTTATAACCTTGTTTTATTGAAAAATAAACAGCAAAGTTCATTACCATTCTTTACGTATTACCTATACTGTAGTGATTAATTAGTAGTTTTCGCGTTTTATCATTTTTCTATTTTTATTCATAGACTGATTTAAATCAATGATTTAAAAAAAATAATAATTTGATTTAAATCATGATTTAAATCAACCAACCCTGACATGAACTGAACCAGTTTCTTAAACTTAATGAAAATAATGAGTGTAAAACAAGTAAACCTTCCCTTCAGTTACATCATACACTCAATATTAACATGATCAGAACATGATCAGAACAATAAATACAGCATAAACACCTCGTTCCAAGTTACTAATTGTAGAGGCAAGAGGCGAGCTTGAAACTTAATTTCGGGAAGTATCTCTCTAGGCTTGCAACTCTATGAAAGAACAATTCCGAGAGATAAATGGTTCAATGTGTATACTGATGCCGGAGGCTCGGAACTTACTGCTGGGGGGGGGGGGGGGGGTCTGGTGCCCCTGAAGGGCCTCTGAAAATTATTAAATTTTAGTGCCATTTCCAGCAATCTGGTACAATAACAGACAGAAAATTATGCTATAACTTTTAAACTTTTTCTTATTTATTACGAAATATTTACTTCCAGGCTGGAAAGATCAAAACGCCCCCCACCCACCCATCATCCGCCACTGGTGACAGTCGTTCGAGCAGTATACGATGTCAGTATGAAAGTCCAGATTAAGTTTATTAGAAAGACCATTACGCTCTCAGATTGATATTGACGACTTCGAAATCAAATATTAAAAAAAAAAGAATAATTTATTTGCGAATATTTTTATTTACTTTCCTTTATATTACTTAAGAGAGATAAGAAACGATAACGATACTAATATACAAATGATAACAAATCAAGCAATTTTAAAAAATAACTAGTTTACAGTCATGAAAATCTTTTATTTAAAAAATAAATTAAACAGTAATAAATTATTAATTCTAAAATCATTGTCCAAAACTTCTTGAATTTATATTTTGTTTGACTGCGAGCTGTAGATAGAATTTTTGGATTCTTCATTTTAAAAAAACCCATGAAACTCATTGCATTCGAGTTAAAGAATTATGAAACACCCGAAATTGCGTTTTCCCCAACTCTTTGTTGAGCTTCTTGCGTTCTTTTGTCCATAGGTGTCCCATCACACTAAATGTTCTTTCGCAGGAGGCATTTCAAACGGGTAAAGACAGTACGATTAAAACTAGTTATTTCATTTCATTGCCGGTAATACACAATAATTATTTATATAAAATAAATAAGCTTTAAATTAAAGTTTTAAGTTTATACTACTCACTTTTATCACTTATCAAGCAATTAAAGTGTTAGTTTTAGTAATCACTAATCAGAGTATAAGTCTATAATCTTTTATTTAACTGAAAATAACTATGAATTGAAGAAAATATTTTTGGCACACAATTTTTGCTAATTTTATTTGATGACAAATAATACTTAGACCTAACTTTTTACCACATTTCATTATTTGTAGTTGACATTCTCCTTCCATGTAAGGACCGTGTTAAATATTTTTACTTTATCTTACGAACCAAAACCCTAAAGATACTTTCCTCCCGGGCTTCCCTATCCGGGAGACGGGAGAATAGATGCTATTTCGAGAGACTCCCGGCGAATCCGGGAGGGTTGGCAAACCTCGAAGTACCCCGAAGTTATGGACAGGTCAAAATTATCGACACGTTCTTGAGGGTTAGGTTAGGTTACGTTACATTAGATTATGCCCGGTAATGTTATGATAAATTAAGTGTGTTGATAATTTTGACCAATCCATAATCCTGGGTGAACACGAGTAAACAGATGAAACCAAGATTGGCACCGTACGTCAGAAGCCTTCAGTAATGTAACTTCAACCATTCCGACCTAAGATTGTTATCATCCCTGCAACCATTGCCTGGCACACCACGTCGGTAAGGAATATCTTCCCTCTCGTTCTCGTTGATGCAAACGCCAAAGGACAGAGCTTTTGAGGCTGTTTGCGAATGATGTAAAAAAGGAAGTGATGTTGACATATTCCAAAAGACTTTCAGAGGAAAGAACTTTTTCATTTTTCTTTTTATTTAAAAAAAAATCCATTAAAGAAAATGGAAAAATACAAAAAAAAAAAAAAGCGCAAAAGTAATACAAATAAAGTAAAACATTTATTTTATTGTTCGTGTTCACTTATTCAAATTAAATTTTTAAAATAAGTCTCAAAATATTTTATCAGTAGAGGGAAGGAAGGCTTGTAAGTAACATCTATGATTGAACAGTATTAGCAATTCTATTCTATTTTTAGATTTTACTCCACGTTTCCAGTGAACGTCTTCCAAAAGTGATGAAAGTATCATCTATGATTGAATAGTATTAGCAATTATATTCTATTTTTAGATTTTATTCCACGTTTCCAGTGAACGTCTTCCGTAAGTAATGATTCAACAGGAATTAAACATTTACGGTTATCTTACGAAGTCGTCCAAAAATTTAGATATTCTGTATTCCATCTAGCGACAAAATTAATAGAGAAATTACGAATGAAACTGTAATAAAACAATTTCACGACTCAAACTTATTCTCATTTAAAATTGGAAGAAAAAAAAGACTATTATTAATGTTTCTAAAATACTAAAAGGATAGGATGGTAAATGATACATGCAGAGAACCTTTTTGAAACGGAGAACGGAGGTGTAACCAGAAGCAACTCTGGCTTAAATTAAAGAGAAAAAGATTCAACAATGGAGTTGAAATATATTAATTTGTTAGTCGAGTTACAGAACAGTGGAATAAAATGACAGCTTATCTAGTTACAGTGACACGATAAATATGCTTAAAAGTAGATTAGAAAAAGGTTTTACTTCTATACAAGGTGTTTATAAAGTCACTATCTATTTAAGTGAAAACGTAGCAAAAAGGATAAAATTCAATAACAATATAATAGAAGGCATACATTTAATGAATACTTAAACATATGATTCTACATGAGCACCATCAGTATCTCTACAGAGTTCGAATCTGTCAGCAGCATTGCGGAACACATTTTGGAGCATGACAGGGGTTATTTTTGTAACTGCTGTTACGATACGAGCACGTAAATGTCCCAGCTTCATTCAGATGGCATTTTAAACACCGTCGCTTTTCAACAAGATGGGGCACTTTGTCATTAAGCAAATATTGTTCGGGAGTACCTAAATAAACGATTTCCAAATCGGTGGATCGGACGTGGAGGCAACAGGCCCTGGGCGGCTCGATCTCCTGACCTAACGCCCTTGGATTTCTTTGTATGGTGCTTTATCAAACCAAACGTCTATCAAACGAGGGTTACAGATCTGCAAGATTTACGTGCTCGTATCGTAACAGCAGTTACAAAAATAATCCCTATCATGCTCCAAAATGTGTTCCGCAATGCTGCTCACAGACTCGAACTGTGTAGAGATACTGATGGTGCTCATGTAGAATCATATGCTTAAGTATTCATTAAATGTATGCCTTCTATTATATTGTTATTGAATTTTACCCTTTTTGCTACGCTTTCACTGAAATAGATAGGGACTTTATAAACACCCTGTGCAGTTAACCCTTTCATACCTGAATTATGAAATTTTTATTTTAAAATGTTTTTTTCCTGTCCAAGCCAAAATAACCTCTAATACTCAGATCGTAAAGCTCAAAATCGATTGTCAAGCTCATGTTGCCATAAAGCAACGCTCGACGTTAAAGGGTTAATAGAGGATGAGAACAGTAAAACTCAAGGCGTCTATTCACGAATCACTTTTGAAGGTATTATGCTTTGTAAATATTGTGACGACGTAGATCGTAGTTTCAGAAAGAAATTAAAAGTTATCCAAGAAGCCTAATATTTATAAAAACAAAAAAAATACTAATTGGTAAGTTTCTTTCTTTGGATATTTTATTTTTTGGCGACTAATAAAACTTCAAAAAAAGATCCAATCATTACTAACTGGTAATTTTCTTATACATTTTAGAAATAATAGGTTTCTGGGCAAACGTTTTTCCGAAGCTGTATAGTACAATATAAAGTTCCCAATGCCGTACTAATTTTAAGCCGTTTGATTCCGTATTTCGTGTCAAAATAGGTTAAAGAAAGTTTGGCCTTAGAATTAAGTTCTAAACCAAGAACAAAACAGACACTAACAGGGAACCTACCGACATCTTTTTGAGCATACCAAAAAGGGAACCCTACACAATTGATATTAGGAACCATTTACTACACAGAACATTAAAGTTAGAAAAAGCCCCTTTAAGTACTTCGGCTTCGGCTTCGTGGCTTTTACGATCTTTGCTGTTGGCCGGTGTGTTCATTATCTGTGTTCAGCAAAGTTTTTGAAAAAATTGTAAAAAGTAGAATGCAGCGATATTTTGCATCCTACAATTTATTATCTCCAAATCAATATGGCTTCCGTAATAATAATAAAACAACGGCTATGGCTATTTTAAATCTTATGGAAAATGCAAATATAGCTAAAGAGAACAAAAAAATAATATCAATATTTATGAATTTGAGTAAGGCGTTTGAGTAAGGCGTTTTATTCTACTTAATAAATTATATTGTTACGGCTTTAAAGGAGCAATCAGTGATTGGTTTAAAAGTTATTTGTCCAATAGATATCATTTTGTATCAGTAAATAAGGTTTGCTCAACTAAAACGCTTGTCAAACATGGTGTGTCACAGGGCTCAGTTCTGGGTCCACTGTTATTTTTATTATATATAAATGACTTTCCACGTTCATCTGATATATTGAACTTCATAATGTTTGCAGATGATACAACTGTGTCTTTTTTTTGCAAAGATGTTAATTCAGCTAAGAATACATTTAATTCAGAATTCATCAGTGTAATGCAATGGTTGACCACCAATAAACTCTTCCTAAATACCAGTAAAACAAATTTCATAATTTTTACTAATAAAAGAAATGTATATCTTGATGAACTTAATGTTAATGAAATCGCTATAAAGGAGTATACTCTAACAAAATTTCTTGGTGTAATGCTAGATAAGAATTTGCAATGGAGTGATCATGTAAATTATATCGCGAAAAAGATTTCCAGGAGCGTTGCTATAATGTGAAAATAAAAACCCACTCTAATAGACAGAGTTTATTTCCACAACAGTTTCGATGCCCACTGGCATCCTCCTCGGGTGGATACAGAAAAACGATTCGTATCGTAACAGCAGTTACAAAAATAACCCCTGTCATGCTCCAAAATATGTTCCGCAATGCTGCGGACAGATTCGAAATCTGTAGAGATACTGATGGTGCTCCATGTAAAATCATATGCTTAAGTATTCATTAACTGCATGCTTTCTATTATGTTGTTATTGAATTTTACCCTTTTTGCTACGTTTTCACTGAAATAGATAGGGACTTTATAAACACTTTGTATAATGTACTGCACCCTTGTTTGGGAAAACTCCACTAACAGCGCATTAAACGATATCTTTGTCATCCAAAAAAGAGCAGTAAGGTTATTATCTGATGCTGATTTCCTTGATCACTCTAATGCATTGTTTAACGAGCTAAACCTACTAAAGCTCAATGATGTAATCAAACTGGCACATTTTATTTTTATTTACAAATGTAAGAACAAAATCATTAATTTACAATGGGTAAATAGATATTTTGTAGCTCATCAAGAAATCCACTCGTATCAGACCAGAAATAGATCAAAGCTTGTTATACCTCAATTTAGATTGTCTTCATCTCAAAAACTATCCATTTTCATTGGAATGAAACTATGGAATGACTTAAATGCCGATATAAAAAATATTTTGAATGGAAATTTGTTTAAAACCAAGTTGAAATCCCGATTAATAATAATGGCATACTATCAAAAATCTAGGATTAATGTCCATTACTATTGCTTATTAATTTCTCGTGTGTAATCTAGTATTAAAAACACATTTCTTGCGATTGTTCATTTCTTATCTCTCGTGTATAATATTGGTTTCTTTGTATGGTATTGGTATAATGCCTTCAATGGTGACCTTCCATTTGTCATGTCAGTAATGATAATTTAAGATTAATACATACTTTAACTATTAATAATACTTATTTATTTACTTATTATTAATTAATAATAACTAACTGTTTATTTTTAATAAGAGCCCAGTAAAGCCTAAAGCTTAAGGGCCAAATTAAATAAAATAAATAGTCACAATTATTTTTGTCATTGTAAATTGTCAAACCAATGTATTTATTTTACTATTAATAAAGGTTATTCAATTCAATTTAATTCAATTCAAAATTCCCTGAACGTGGGACTGTAATTAAAAGAATGTGTTGTCATAATACTCTTGTCTTACTACATTTCATATGTCCAAGAAACACATATTGTAAGAGTGTGGTAGGGTAGGGTAGGGTAGGGTAGGGTAGGGTAGGGTAGGGTCATTGTGAAAGTTGAATGTGAGTGAATGATTTGAAAGTGAGCAAGGTAAAAGATAGTAATGGAAGTTTGGGGATGATTCGTGCTTGTGATCTGAACAATAAAGGTTGGAAGCGAGAGATTTAAAGTTAGAAGTTTGCATGAAAGTTGGATATTTAAAAGTTTCTGAGTTTGTCGGCATTAGATCTGCAATCACTTCAGGGTACAGAGTACAGTGGTGTCTTTGAGCATTGCCTATAGTGCAAGTGTTGAAGCCTCTATACGAGGTTTCAAATCTGGAATGTGGAACAACGCTTGGGTTCGGCTGGGGAGCTGAATTCCTGGTTTAATTGAAACCGTTTTGTCTACCCGAGCTGAACGTGAACGGTCAGAACGTTTTGTGGCCCCATTCCGAAGCTGAGCTTTTTCAATAAATTCGGAAGTTAAGAAGTTAAGACAGGATTGGAAGCAAAGCCTATCCTTTCCTGCCCGTCTAAAACATTTACAATGGTTTTGGACACCACTGCGACTGGACTAGCCGAAGTAAAGTGATGGTTTACTTTACGTAGGCACAGGACGTACTGGTTGTATATTATTTTATTAAGCTAAGTGCGTGGATTTAGTGTTAATTTAAGTTTGTGTTAATTTAAGTTTAGATTTTAGGTTTGTAAATATATTTAACTTATTTAAATGTTTCTTTTACGGGACCTTTAATTGGCAGATTGGATAAATTGTTCGGTGACCACCACATTGCTTTTGAACCCATAACTAGGAAAGAAAGGAGCTCCGGTAAAAAGTGTTTATAGTGGTAAGGAATTCCGGTAACAATATTAAAAATTATAAATTGAACATACCTAAAACAATTTTACACGCAATGCAAAGTCTCTTTCTCTATACACTCGTAACAGAATACAGAGAGAGCCCATTTTGCTTACATTCCATCAGTCAAAAAATAGTCTCGTAATAAAATATATTGAAAATCAATAAGGAAATAAATGTCACAATTATCCCAATGCGTGCGTGTTCCACTGTTTCTGTTCGACATAAATGCAAGAATTGAGTCATATTTAAATGTTTTAAAATGTGTTTATGTGTGTGTGTGTGTCTCGTCAGATTGGAAATGCAATCATTTCTACCATGGCCCATTGTTATTATGTCAATCTTTATCATTAGATCTGTATAATAATAGTAATAAATTTAACCTTCATTATAATTATTATCACTATCGTCAGATTAATGTTATCTTATGGCTATAGTTATTATAATTATATATGTTATAATTAGTTTTTTCATTACTATAGTATAGTTATATAATTATATGCAACTAAAACTCGTGCAAAAGAAAATCGACAGTAATAAAAGCCCTGGCAACGTCCAGCTGAATTAAACTAAAACAACAACTGGCAACTTTGGGATCGTGACGTTTCATGACGTCATAGCAGCGAAATCTCGGTGGCTCTTTTGGAAGCTTGGAATTCCGTTCAATAGAAGATGACCTATCGTGAGCTAAATTAAGAACAGACAAATAAATAATACCTTCCATATTAGGGATGTTTGTAGACTTTGTATAGAAAAGTGCGTTTCACACACACACACACACACACACACACACACACACACACACACACAGTAGTTGATCTCGTATACATTGTCGTTACAAAGCAAATATTTACTTTAGTTTTCATTAAAATCACGAGGAAAGAGGGTGGAGAGAACCCTTCATCTCACTTATTTTCGTTCCTTAGACAAAATATTTTGGTAGAAATAACACTCGAAATTGCTCCTCAGGATCCTCAAAATCTAATGCCACGCCCACTCCATTCGTGCGTGGGCAAGGTTTGTAGACAGTTTAATTAAACAGCATTTTATTACCATAGAAAGAGATATTTTGACGATTGGCTCTCGAAATCTCTCGAGCATTGTGAGGAGGGGGCGTAAAGCCACTTCTGCTTTTCAGCTTTATTTTCAACTCTAAAACATGACGAAACATGTTGACAAAACGTCTAAACATTGTATATATATGTATATATATATATATATATATATATATATATGTATATATATATATATATATATATAAGCGAGTGATATTCCGTTGACAATAAATGTTCTTAAATGAGAAAAGTTTTCAGGAAATTCGTCAATGCAAAGGAAAAGTAGTAAATATATAAATAAATAAAAAATAAATAAATAAAAATAAATAAATAAAAAATAAAAGAATAAAAAATAAATTAAAAAAAAAATTCTGATATTTACATTTAAGTTACATTAATGATTTGGTTAGTAATCAAAAGATACGAAAGACTGTGTTATTAACAAAACCCTTCTAATACATGTATAATTTTTTAAAATACCCATTTATATATATATATATATATATATATATATATATATATATATATATATATATATATATATATAGTACAGGGCTATTCAAATTAATTCACCTGATTTCAAATGAGAATATTTTTTAATGTTACAAATACAGTGTGATTTGTGATACATCAACCAAAAGAAAAACTGTCCAAATTTTGTCTCTCACCTCATAAATGCTCTATGTGACTTCCCCTAGTTACACGAGCAACGTCGACACGGTAGTCGAATTCCTCCCATACTCGCTCCAGCATGTCCGTTGTCACTGACTCTACGGCATTAACAATGCGAGTTCGGAGCTCATCCAAAGATGTGGGCAACGGTGGCACGTACACAGTATCCTTAACGTACCCCCAAAGGAAGAAGTTGCACGGTGTAAGATCCGGCGACCGATTTACAGCTCGAAAACTGCAACACACAAAACGCCTTCTGCTGTGCGGACGCCATTTTCACACTGACTGTTTGTTGCTAGGCTAGGCCACGGCGTGACTTTGGAGCCCTCTCGCGGTGATCTTGTAAAACTCGGAGATTTCCTCTTTCATGTGGTGTATGCCCAGTTGATGCACGGTTGATAGGTACGGAAGTATTCTCAGTTGAAATCAGATGAATCATTTTAAATAGCCCTGTGTGTATATATATATATATATATATATATATATATATATATATATATATATACACTACTGTCCTAGTGAAATATGAGGACTGCAAGTTATATTTTATAAAAAGGTACAAAATTTAAGCCTGAATAATGTTTCATTTTTTTTATATCGTAATTGCATGACATATGAAAGGCCGTTTAAGCGTGGAAATTTGCTGTGTGTATTTTGGAGGGTGGGTGGGTGGAATGTGCGCGCTTTAATCTCTACGTTTTTTCCTTCTTCACTACCTTTTGTCTTTCGTATCCGCACTATTTCTGCTTTTTCACCCGACTCCATTGGGAACCAAAAATTTTTAATGTAGGCCTACGTATGTGTAATATTTGAAAATATATAATTTTCATTATACTACCATTATCGGTTTCTTACACCAGCATTTAATTTTTCTACGTATTAGTCCATCACTCTTGGCCCCTCCTTGTATAAAAAAGATATATATATATATATATATATATATATATATATATATATATATAATATATATATATATATATATATATATATATTATATATATATAACGGGTGTTTCAAAAGTCCCTCATTATTTTTAAAATTTTATTAAAATAGCAATTACAAGAGGAACCAAATGACAATTTGGTTGCTGAGTCTACGATTCATGAGAATTTTGGTGGCATCAAACTTGGCTTCATAAGTCTACTGGAAAGTCACTGGTACACCTCAACGTGGGCACCGTCTTTTTCGAAACAAGCGAGCCACCGTTTTACGCATTCTTGGCCGACATTGGACAACATTTCGGGAGTAACAGAAGCACACGCATTCCTGATCCGTTCTTCTAGTGTGGGGAGGACTCGCGGCTTGGTGGCGTACACTTTGCTCTTAATGTAGCCCCACAAAAAGAAGTCGCATGGGGTAAGATCAGGCGAGCGAGCAGCCCATTCGATGGGACCACGGCGACCAATCCACCGATCCGGGAACTGCTTATTCAGAAATGAGCGAACCTCACGCGAGTAATGAGCAGGGGCACCGTCTTGCTAGAAAATGACTTCTTGCATGTCAGCTACAGCTGACAGTTGGGGGATGCAGAACTCCTGAAGCATACGAAGGTAATTGTCTCCGTTGACGTTCACGGAATTTCCATCTTGATCCCGGAAGAAGAACGGACCAATCAGCCCAGCTGAGGAGATGGCACACCAGACGACCAATTTCGGCGTGTCCCTTTCATGTTCACGGACCTCCGCAGGATTGTGAGTTCCCAAGATGCGGGTGTTGTGCCGATTGACGCGACCAGAAAGGTGGAAGAGAGCTTCGTCGCTGAACCACATGTGCTCCAGGATCGATGGGTCTCTTTCGTAGTGATGCAGCAGTGTCTCACACATTTCCACCCGGCAATCGTAGTCTTGAGGTTCCAGCTTCTGAACCACCTGGATCTTGTACGGATACAGCTTGAGACCACGCAGCAAAATCCGTTGGATAGATGTCGCGCTGATGTTCAGTTCCGCAGCAGCTCGCCGAATGGACTTTCCTTGACTCTGAGTAAACGCCTCACGGACAGTTTCGACATTCTCCTCACTCCGCCCACTTCGAGGTCTTCCTGATCGTGGTTTGTCCTTTACGGATCCGGTCTCCATAAACTTCCGGTGGGTGGCGACGATGATGTTCCTATCCGGTGCATAATGCTGTCCGTAGACTGCCCGGAATCGTCGCTGCACTTCGACCACAGATTGAAAAACCTCCTGCCATGCAGCGATTTTACACCTCTGCTCTAGAGTCAGCATGGTAGCAGAAGAAAACGGAGCAAAACTTCAAATGTAGACTCAAAAAAATTCTCAACTACTGAGTAAGAGTTTACCACAAGATGAACGTCGTTGGTCGATTAGCTGCAAAGAAAATTGAAAATCAAATTAGTGAGGGACTTTTGAAACACCCGGTGTGTATATATAATATATATATATATATATATATTTTCTTGCTTTACATAATTTTTATTCCCTCTAGCACTTAGATATCACGCATGCATTTATAGCACTGCACATCCTGCATATGTCGTAAAGTATGTCTCCACATCCAGACTACAATCAGTGTTCTAAAAGCATTTCCTGCACGGTACCAAACATCATACACGCGCATTGTTTAGTACCGCACTGTACCTATTTACCGTACTTATACCATTTTATTTACAAGAGTTTACAAAGCAAAATAATAAAAATAATAATAATAATAATAATAATAATAATAATAATAATAATAATAATAATAACGACAACAACTAAAGTGTTATCCGTACCATTGTTGGTACACTGACGAAGAAATATAGTTTTTATGGGTATAATTTATAAATGAATTCACCAACTCTCATTGGAAATCAATTACCAGAACTTGTCCCTTCTGTTTCGTTCGATTCGTTTTATAGAAGCGAGCGGTGCAGTTCTAAATAGGAACTCCATTGCCAGATCGAAGTTATCTCGGAAAGAGTGATTTCCCTTTCCACTTCCTTTTAGAATTCACGCAACCTCCGTTATCCAATTATACACTCTGAAGGAAATGTAAACATTTCGCTAAACGTGAATTTGTCCCAACTTTCCAAATGATTTCAATTAATTAATTTCTAGATTCTTCACTAATTATTTTGCTCGACATTGGAATGGACGTTTCGCAAAAGCATCTGTGGTTTTACAACCGGTAAAATGTTTTAACTTCTTAGATTTGTTCCAACTTTCTGTAGCTCATAATTTGATTTTGTAATCTTCCCATTACTCTGTACTCCTTTGTCGAGACAAATCTAAAGAGTTAAAAAATTTAGTTGGTTGTAAAATCGGATGCTAAGTGAAACTTATTCTCCAAAGTCCAGTAAAATAATTAATAAAAAAAAATTAATTATTTGAAATTACTACAAAGATAGAACAAATTGGTAATTAGCGAAATATTTAGATTACCTTTGGAGCGTAGTACATTCATTGTTAGAAATTATGTAATAAAAAAGTTATACCACCACTGTACCACACATTCATCAAACCCAACCAGCCATTCATTCATTCTCTCCGTTTTCTCCCTCAAGCAAATCCCTTTAATTAAATAAACGCGGTTTCGTTTGCCAACTTTGCTGCGTGTGTGTTCATCGCTTTCTTTCTCACTGAGTTTTTAGTTTAATTGAATATCTCATATCTGATCCAAAGGTTCTCTCCTCTATTTTGTGCAACTTCCCCGATCAATACGTCATATAATCTAAACAAATGAGTTACACTCGTGAGGAAAAGGCCTCCGAAGGCCTTTTCCTCACGAGTGTAACTCACTTCCATATCAGCCATTGAGTGTTATTCTACCCGCAACAAAAAAAAAGTGGTCCCAAAAGAAGACATCAATTTTAACATTTGTTTTAGTGCTAATGTATTGCTTTTGGAAATTTTATTTTAAATAAATTATTCTATGAGACCGGACTTATGGGACACCCTGTATATAGTGTATATGAGCCATAAGGTAGAGAGAGAGAGAGATCAACATGAAATACTGTACTTACAGAGATAACAGAGCAAAACTTGAAACAAAATGACTGAGATAACGTATCAAATCTACACATTGTATATCCGACCGAAGGAAAAGAATTGAGACTAAGATAAAGAAGACCTCATTATTGGCGTCTGTGCACGGAAAACGCATTTCATAAAATTGATTTCCGTTGTTTAAACAAAGAATCACACGTTGTCATAGAAAATTACCATTCAGTGTATGCAGTTCGATTTTTCTGAAACGTGATGCTACACATCCACGCAGTGGTAAGAAACTTGTTAAAATATACTTTTAAATTCATATATATATATATATATATATATATATATATATATTATATATATATATATATACACAGGGTGTCCGAGAATTATCTGTACAATTTTTGGCTGTTATTAAAAGTCAACCATGAAGTGTAGAAATTCCAGTGTTCTCCCATTTTACAGAGAATCTCATTAAGTTTTTTCTGATACCAAGTTTTGACAAGTTTTTTAGAAATTCCAGTGTGTCCGAACATTATCTGTACAATTTCATCTTTTAATAAAATTCTTGATAACACACGTAAAATTCTTAAACAAGATTATTTAGAATCTGTATTTTCAAAAGTTTCTTTTATTAAAGTAACGTTGTTACAAACATTCGATATGTGCACCATTAGTGATTTGCAAAACATCCAATCGATACTCCAAATGTTGCCATGTACGCTGCAGCATATCCACATCAATTCGCTCAATAGCAGCTGTGATTCTTGCTTTTAAATCATCAATGTCTGTCACCCGCGTACATTTCTAAAAAACTTGTCAAAACGTGATATTAGAAAAAACTTAATGAGATTCTCTGTAAAATGGGACAACACTGGAATTTCTACACTTCATGGTTGACTTTTAATAACAGCCAAAAATTGTACAGATAATTCTCGGACACCCTATATATATATATATATATATATATATATATATATATATATATATATATATTATATATGTGTGTGTGTGTGTGTGTGTGTGTGTGTGTGTGTGTGTGTGTGTATATATATAAACTATTTGAAAATATACTTTTCTTTAAAAGATGAATGTCCATCCGCAAGTTAATTTACTGCCCTCCATTTACGACAATTATTAGAGGACATTATCCGAAGCACTTTTAGGATTTATGTGTTTTTCATTGATTTAGAATCTATTTTTAAGTTGCCATCACTGTTTTCACTACACCCTCCTGAAGAACTTCCATCACACTCGTACGTATAATAAGATTTGTTGAAAAACTTTCAAATTTGTTTCGTTTGATTTTATATCAACGACGTACTTTGATCTTTTTTTCTTTTAACTTTCGGATTGTTTGTTTATTTGTTTACTTGCTTTTTGTAATATGCAAACAGTTTTTTTTTTAATGACAGGAAAAGAATGTATCATCAGTCTCCTTAATCAAAAGAAAAGTTTTCTTAAGTTACACTAGCTTGCATAATGATTATATATATCAGTGGCGACTGGCGTATAGGAGCGATGGAGCGGTCGCTCCCCCTTGCTTGAAACGATAAATATTAATTTAACAGATAAAAAAATATTAATTTTAAGATATTAAAATAAATATTCTTAAATTATATTTTAAAAATTCATGTGACATATGATTCATGAGGCATTTTGAGTAAGCCTTCATACAGTACATAATATTCTAAACTTATAGCATAGCTTCAAACAGCGTACCGCTGTTTGAATACAAAATAATATTGCAGCCGAATGGAGCGATAGATTTTTCGCTCAAGTAAATATAAATTATATTTTACTGTTGTAATAAAGATATAAGTACAATCGCGAATTTTTTTTATAATAACACAAACTTTATTTTTACTAATAGTTACTTCAGTAATAATGATATAAGCCATTTATATGTATTTTATTGAAATTATTACTTATTTGTAATTAACTAGAATTGTACGTCTGGCATAGCCGCATATGTTAATACAAGTACTCTTGTGAGCGGCAGTTGGATTCGCGCTAGCCTATTGTGAGTTTATTGTGACTGATAATTGTGAACTTATGTGTGTATTAAATGTGTTTAAATATCTAAGTTATTTGGAGTGTTATAATTTACGAATTATTAATTAACCCTCAAAATGAATAGTGTGTCAAGCCTGTTAAATGAAAAGTTTTCCAGATATACACTTGAAGACAAATTAAAAATAAAACAACTCGGAAGGCCTATTCCAAATTTAAACATAATTCAGTCAGCCATTAAGAATAATAAGCCATACAATCGAAAGTTTAACAGTGACTTATATAAAAGATACAAATGGCTGTGTGGATGCCCAGAAAAAAGTGCATTATTTTGTTTTTCGTGTTTACTATTTGGAGGTGATAATTCTTGGACCAATATTGGAGTGACTGATTTAGCTCATCTATCGGTCAAAATAGGGAAACATGAAGCATCAGCTAGTCACATAAACAATGACGCGAATTTAGTGGTTCTAGGTAAAGTAAATATAAAAGAAAATCTTGATTCTGCTTATAAGAAAACGATTGAACGTCACAATGAACAAGTTAATAAAAATAGATACATTTTAAAAAGAATTATCAAAGCTATTAAATTTTGTGCTAATTTTGAACTCCCCTTAAGGGGTCATGATGAAAACTCTGATTCTATCAACCCTGGAGTTTTTAAAGGATTAATAGAATATTCTGCTGAATTGGATCCAACTTTAAGAGATCACTTGGAAAAGACTACGGTATTTAAAGGAACTTCAATGACTATACAGAATGAATTGCTTTCTAGTTCATTGGAAATATGCAGGATGCAGATATTAAAAGAGATTTCGCAAACCAGTTTTGTAGGCATTATTGCAGACGAAACCTCTGATATAGCCAATGAGTTTCAATTAGCTATCGTTTTACGCTACGAATGTGATGGCAATGTGAAAGAAAGATTTTGGGGACTTTTTAATCCAGATTCTCACAGTGCAGAATCCATAGCTAGTGTTATTTCTGAGCAATTAAAATCCATTTTACCGCATTGTTCAGAAAAATTGATTGCTCAAAGTTATGATGGTGCTGCAGTTATGAGCGGACACATTGGTGGTGTAAATGTTATTATAAAAAATCTGTACCCAAACGCACATTACGTACACTGTTATGCTCATCAAATGAATTTAATAATGACGCAGTCAGTATCTCGAATTTCACAAGTAGGAGAGTTCTTTAGAAATATATCATTAATTCCAACCTTTTTTTCACATTCTCCTCAGAGATGCTCAGTATTAGATGAAATTATCGGAAAACGATTGCCAAAAACTGTTAAAACAAGATGGAATTTTAACATCAGAACAGTAAACAAGGTTTTTGAACACAGAGATTCACTGCTTGAGTGCCTAGAAAAAATTCGAAATGAAACTCAACAACCTGCAACAGGAGATCAAGCAGGAAATTTGCAACGACTAATGACTGATCCTATATTTGTATTTTGGCTCACTGTATTTCGCCACATAATGCCTCATGTGGACTGTTTTTATAATAAAATCCAAACAAGAAACACTGATGTAATTCTCATAAAACAAGCTGTGAGTGAACTACAATTAGAAATAGAGAAGATTAGAAATAAAATGAGCACGATAATCGAAGAAATTGCCGAAACGTCTGATGTGTGTGAGTTAAAGAGAACAAGATCATTAAATGATTCCCATTATTACGTGAGTAATAAAGCTTCTGCGTTTGAAGTGTGTGACATAATAATTTCTCAGTGCAAGGACAGGTTTTCCTTTACTGGTCATTTAGTAGCAGCACAACTTTTCGAGCGTGAACACTATCAACTTTATAGAACTTCATTTCCCACAGATGCTTTTAGAAAAACTATAACTGTCTATCCCATTTTTAATAACTCAAGACTTAAATCAGAACTAGAAGTTGTATATTGCAGAGAAGATTTTAGTGCCCATAAAGGAGCTCTCGATTCACTTAAGTACATCATTGAAAATGGAATGGAAGAAACATTTACAGAAACGCTAAAGTTGCTAAGAATTTTAGTAACTACTCCAATGGCATCTGTAGAAGCCGAACGATGCTTTTCTAGATTAAAAAGAATAAAAACAGCTATTCGGAATACCATGGGTCAAGGTAGATTGAACGCACTCATTATGCTAGCAACTGAAAGAGATATTTCACATAATGGATCTTTTGAAAATGATGTGATAGACTTGTTTGCAAGCCAGAAAACGAGGAGAATGGATTTCGTCTATGTAGCATAATTTACAACAACAAAATCATAACGTGAGTAAATTTATTCAACAATTATTTTTATATTTTATTAAAATATTTTTTTAATACAAATTTATGGCTTCTTTTGACATATAAGTACCGTACGGAAGCACCATGTGATTGTTTATTTACTAGAATTCTAAAAATTATAAATTTTATGAAATCGCACCCCCATACATTTATACCACGAGTCGCCACTGATATATATATATATATATGTGTGTGTGTGTGTGTGTGTGTGTGTGATATAACCAGCAAAGAAAATTAAAAACAATTCCGAGTCCTTTCGTCCCTTACAAGACTTTCTCATTGTCTTGTAAGGGACGAAAGCAATCGTAACCACTTTCTATTTTCCCTGTGGGTTGTATGATATCTAATAAATTCATTTGAAAATTATGAACTATTCTTCATATATATATATATATATATATATATATATATATATATATATATATATATATGGGAATGAACTCAGAATGGTCCCCTGAGTTTTTTTTGATACACACAAACCGTGCATGGAACAAGGAACTCTTCTGGATAATGAAATTTTGGTTTTTGGCTAAAAATATAATAGTTACCCCTTTTTCTTTGATGTATTCAATCTGACGTGAAGGCAGCGAGTCTTTTGCTTATATTGAGGTTCTAAATGTAGCAGAGCTAGGCTGCTTTAAACCCTAGATCCATGTCCCAAAGCTGGATCCTGTCTGCTTTGCAGATAGCTGGTGAGGGAAGCTATATTTATGGGACCTCTTTGCGAGTGACCCGTTGCCCACGTCGGGCTAGCATCATGAAAAAGAAAAACTATGGTATTTGTCATTTACCATTACTTATTCGGACTATAGTGGATTTAATTATCCCAGAAGAGTTCCTTGTTCCATGCACGGTCTGTGTGTATCATATATATACAGGGTGTCCCAAAAAAACTATATACTCTTTATAGCATCATATATTTTATAATTTAAAAAAAAACCAAACAATATATTGTTATAGCAATTGCCAATGAAAGGTAAATTAGTAATCTAAGTGATCAAAATGTTATAGCGAGTTGTTTGCATATAAAATTTAATTAACTACGCCAAGTGCTCAAAATGTTCTCCGGCGGCATGAATGCACTTTTGAATGCGTCGACTAACTGATTCGCAGACATGGACTAATGTGGATGCTGTGATGGTCCCGCACTTTTCCCTAATTGCATCCTTAAAGTGTTCGAGTGTTGCGGGTCTTGTACCATAAACTGCATCCTTCAGGTAGCCCCACAAGTAAAAATCAAGTGGAGTCAAGTCCGGTGAACGTGGAAGATACTCAACGCTTCATCTTCGTCCTATCCAACGGTTAGGCAACGTTTGATCGAGGTACCTTCTGACATCACAATGATAATGAGGGGGGGGCTCCATCTTGTTGAAAGTAAAAGTCGTCGTTTCCAAACAACTTCCGAACTGCAGGTATAATTTCTGTCCGCAGCGTGTCGAGATATGCGGCACCGGTAACTGTCCCATTAAAGAAAAATGGTCCAACCAAACCCCTGGATGATAAACCACACCATGCTGTTAATCCTGGTAATTAACATGTTTATCCACATAAACGTGTGGATTATCAAGTGACCAGTACCTGCAGTTGTGTCGATTACAAGGCCTTTGATAAAACAAGGGCAGGCTTAGTCGACGCATTCAAAAGTGCATTCATGCCGCCGGAGAACATTTTGAGCACTTGGCGTAGTTAATTAAATTTTATATGCAAACAACTCGCTATAACATTTTGATCACTTAGATTACTAATTTACCTTTCATTGGCAATTGCTATAACAATATATTTTGTTTTTTTTAAATTATAAAATATATGATGCTATAAAGAGTATATAGTTTTTTTTGGGACACCCTATATATATTAGGGTGGAGTGAAAATGATAATTTACAATGGCACACTGATATTTTATTGTAGTTTTTGCTGAGAAAAACGAATGATGATGATACAAATTGTGCCAGGTTTCTCTCACCACCTCATTTTTGCACGAATACAATTTAACAAACAGAAAATAGAGTTCTCATCTAGTATATATCCGTCAACATTACATCATATGAATAACCCCCATTAATGTCATTATGAAACCACAATTATAAATTTTTATAACTTTAATAATACATTATTTTGCGTCATTCCCAGATTTAAGTATTTCTGCCAAGGTATACTGTATACTTGTAGGCATCGTATCTTCTGACTCTCCAGGCACCACAGTTCGCCTGACAGCCAGCTGTAGTAGTTGTCCCCCAGCTACAGAATCCAGAGGTAAGAAGCTAGTGAGCACGCTATGAGAAATGAGATAAAAAAATATTATGTTACACTTGTTACAATGTACATTTGACTGACGTGAGTAAATATTTGTGGTTTTTCTTTAAGCAATTAAAATTCACTGAAATTTATTTGTTTTTGTTTATATTTTTCGGTTAATAATTTACCTATATAAGAGCAGAAATGGAATCAGCATCCCACAGACCAGTGTCTCTACAAATGAAACAACATCCTCCTTCACATCAAGCGAACAACACCCTCTTGCAGCAACTCTACACCAACAGCTTTCCATGCCGCAGCATCTACGCTTTCAAGTTCCCCATGCTATTCAGCAAGGAAACAATTTGTGAGCACAAGGCAACATTGTATGTTTGGAACTCCTGAGAAGTTGCCTCATAATCTTTTGCCAACTAATTTACAAGTGGTTCTGTACTTTCTCTATCTCAAAGAAAGGAAAAATGCAGTTAACAAGCCAACCATCAGACAAAATAACCCAGCTACTAAAACTTTGGCAGCAAGCATCAATCCCCACAGTTCAGGAAAAAGCTGCGTTTCAAAAAGTAGCAAGATTCATAGAAAGAGTAGCAACGTTGAGTAGATCAGAAACATCAGTGAAACTAAAAATGAATATATGAATAGTCTCAGTAACTTGTTTGATATACAGTATGTGCCTGTAAATGTAATTTAAAATCTCATACAGACATAGGATGCAGTGATGAGTGTGAAGAAATTCACATAGATTGCATATGTCGGAGAGATAAAAAAGTACCAAAAGAGGAATTACAGTTTCTACAAAATCGTGAAATGTACATAGGTAGTGTAGATGTACATGCCACACAAATTTTACAAAAGAGATACAAGAGGAAGCTCTCAGAATAAGTAAGTAAAGAAAAGAAAACCATCAGTCGTTCCACTGAAGTTCAACCTTTGAGCTTAGTAGAAAATTCTTCAGATGAAGACAGTAACAATGGGATAATGGAAACTGAAGACTGTGGTTTTGAAAATACTGGAAGCCAAATGAGAATGTCTTTGCGGCATGTTGCAATGCAGGCAGATAGATTTGGTGTACCAGATCGTGCTACTGCTGTTTATTGCAACTACAACTTTGACAGACGTTGGTATGATCACCAAAGAAGATGACCATCTCGTAATAGACAGAAGTAAAGTGCGGAGAGAAAGAAAGACTTCGAAAAACATTGAAAAATGATAAAGTGAATCCTATTACTTTCATATACTTCGATGGTCGAAAAGATCAGACTTTAAGTAAAGTGGAAGTCATTTATAGGTGGTACAGTGAAAAGAAGAGAAGAACACTATGTAATGATTGCTGAACAAGGTGGAGAGTATATTAATCATCAGACACCAGCATCGAGTAAGGAGTAAGGCTGCAGACATAGCAAATTCAGTTTTGTCAGTTATTAAAGAGAGACATCTACAAAATTATGTAGCTGTAATAGGCTGTGATAGCACAAATACCAACACACTGGTTATAAAGGAGGTGTGATTCATGTTATGGAGAAAGCACTTGGTAGGCCATTTCAATGGTTCATTTGTATGTTTCATACAAATGAATTATATACCTCTTAAGATATATTTGTGAAACAATGGATGGTACAACATCTGGGGCAAGTATCTTTGTTGGTCCTAGTGGGAAAGCCATTCAGTTTTGTGAAAACAATCCAGTAGTACAATCCAAACCTATAACTAGTGGTAAAGAACTATTATATCTGCCACAACACATTGTTGATGATTTTAGTGGAGATCAGCAGTCCTTATACCGTATGTATTATTTCAGCAATCAGAAATGGTACAGTTGATGAACACTTTGCTCATGTAAAGCCAAGTCCTCTTAGTCATACAAGATGGTTAACTCTTGTTAATAGGGTTTGTAGGCTTTATGTTTCAACAGTGAAACCAACAAAGAAACTTTACATAATAACACACTTCATTGTGACAAATTATGATCCTAATTAGTTTAACATCAAGTGTAGACCTAATTGCATAGATGGCCAAAGACATGTGTTTTCTGCTATTAATAGGGTTAAGCATTTGCCTTGAGAATCAGTAGAAATTGTTTAGTAGTATATATCCCGAAATGCATACTTTGCTCACCCGGAAAATATTCTTCTGACAATATTGTGCAGCTCAGCTATGGAAAAACGTGAAAAAGCTGTTTGCAAAGTCATGGACATGCGAAATGAGACTGGTCAAAATTTGGAATGATACTAAACTAAGTGAGCCACCTCTTACCGTGGAGGTTAGCAATATAAACTTCATTGTCGGTGCAAGGAAGCGACATACTGAGTTTACTTACATATCGGTGATGGCTGTCTAACGAAGAAGAGGCCATTAGCCCTGTTCAAAAATCAACTTTTTCTTATTTTCATAGGTTTCTGTACTTTTTCCCATGCTTTTTGACCTGAAAAGGCCGAAAATCACAACCATTTTGACCTAGGTTGTTGGGAAGCATTGCCGCATGGAGCTTTAACTTTTCTGCCTTGAAATCGGCCAAAAGCACCAGTTCCGGGGTCCCTTGAATCATGTTTTGCACTATAACTTTTTATCTAAACAAGATAGAGCAACAAAATAGGCACCAAATTAAAGTGTTTTTAATCCTCTTTCTAACTTATACAATTATGATAGTCTTGGACCAAGAAATGGCACATTGGTACATACAAAGATTTCAGAAATATCACAAAATTCGTTTTCTCACACTCAAGGCAGACAAGGCGCCTTATTCATGACACAAATTTGAGATTAACATTTTGTCAAGTCTAATCGATCAAGAAGTGAAAGCATTACATGATGATTAATTTCATAATGACATTTACACAGTCAGTTGTTGAGAGTTTGTTTCTTGAAGCTGTCAAAGCGGCGTCTGTTGAACTCCACAGCTTGAAGGAGATAGTCCCTTTGCTTGGCATCTGTTGTTATGACATTTGCAAAGTCGCTCATCATCTTGACACCACGTTCAGCAATGTCATTCACCGCTTTCAGATTCTTAACATAGTCCAACGCTTTTCTGTAGTCCTCATTCTGTGGCCAAGACGTGACAGGTTCCAGAAGCCACTCGGATCCAATGTTCAGTGTGTCCAGCAGGAAATGTGATTCTGGGCCAATGAGATCAACCAGGGTGGTCTTAGCTGTGACTCTCTGAATAGAGGCTTTCCTGTTCTGAAGCTGTCTGGCTTCTCAGTGGCATGTAACTGGGCAGCAATGTCGTGCTTCAATGTGTCACTCAATCTACTGCTGAACAGGGCAAATGGCACGACTTCCTGCGTCAGGTACCATTTGTGGTTTTCCATCTTATTAAGTACTGCATCAGCAAGCTCTGGGTCAGTTTTCTTGTACTTCAACATGTCCTGGATTAGACTTAGATCATTCACGGGAGCATCTGCAGCAGACATTGACATCATCCATACAGGAGTGTAGAACAGCGCAAGGAAGGTGTTGAGTCTTTCCAGCTTTGATACACTGTCTTCGTCGTACTCAAGTTGATCTGCAAACATCAGCATTTTCATGGAGTACAGGTTTCTGGCCATCCATCTGGCCTGATGAATGGCGCCTGGCCGACTCCAGTGAATACCTCGAGGAGGCGTTCCTCCAAGAACAATGACTGTCAGTTCAGCCATTTCCCTGTAGTCGGCTCTTGGAAGCCTTTCTGCTGTTAGAATGTCTTGGAGTATTTCTTCACTGTTCTTCTTCTTTTCCTTCAGCCATTTGCTCTTGATAGCCAGCATCTTTGGGTTTTCCTTGGACAAGTCCGTCTAAACATCCTTCAGATGCTCAAACCAGGGATTATCTGGCCCCTTCACCTTCCCAAACAGCTTCTCCCAAACTGCTCCTACTAGGATTTCCAGGATGTGATGTCGACAGGCCAGATAAAACACCTTTTTGTTCAGCATTTTCTCTAGCAGTTTGGCAGCTCCTCTGTGAACTCCACTGTTACTGGATGTAGTGTCAAAAACAAGGGCAGTAACATTATCCGTAAGTTCCCATGTCTCCAGTAAATCCATTGAAGCCTCAGCCTGAGCTGTGCCAGAAGAATTGTCGATGACAGGTACTCCCAATAACTTTCCTTCAGTGTATGAAGGTGGACCAGACACTAGCACAGCTAAAGTCTCTGAGGTACTTCCAGGTTCACTGCCCAAGACATCTTTGAGCAACTTTCCATCCCAGTGTAAGGCAGCGTACTGTGGGGGTTTTTCACAAAACTTGGACATGTGACTCTGGCTGATATTATACCTGGACAGCATTCTGTTGCGACGTGTTGTTGAGGTTGAGATGACGAAGTTATCCAGATCAGCCCCTCCAGCTTTCAAGGTGGCAGAAACCATGGCAGTAACTTGATTGTCTGATAAACCAAGACGATCAGCTGTATTGCAGATGACATCACATTCCATGACCTTCCTTGGAAACGTCAAAGTCACACTAGTCACAGTGTCTTGATGGTGAGAACATCCAGGACGAGGCTGATGGTAATCCATGTCCTCTGTGTTAGCGTCGTTGTCAGTTGAGTCACCCCAGGTAATGTCATCCACATGAACAACTGCCTCTTGTTCTGCTGCAGCTGTAAAATAATACATGTTAAGACAGTAATTGTTAAGTACATGCTAAATATCGCAATGGAGTAAAACTTAAAACTTTTTGTAACGTTCAAAGTAATTAGTTTTACCTTGTTCTTGTCTATGCTGCAGTCTTTCATTCCTCGCTGCTTGCTGCAGGGATCTTGTCTCAAAAATCTTGTCATGACCAGACATATGACCTTTCCTCTCAGTCTTTTGGTCTTCGTAGAACCTGATATCCTCATCTTTCTTCTCTCTGGATAACAGTCTGTTGTTTTGTATTTACTGGATTGCATCTGGAGCTCCTATATCGAACAGGCTGTCTAATTCCAGCACAAATGCTCCTCTTTTTCCTCCAGGGTTACTTGCTCTTCCTTTGCTTTTCACCAGAGCACGATGTTTCTCATGTAGTTTCATGAAGAGCTTCATTGCGTTGTACTTGGTCATTGTCTTGATCCTAGCCATCTGCCAGAATGGGATGATAGATTCAACTGTTTCATATGCAAGGTCTTGAACCATGGGCCTCCCTGCATTTTCCGGTAAATTCTGAAGATTAAGGAAATACTGGAACGCCTGTCTGTTGGTGGGAAGCTGGAAACCACTGATAAAAGCTGAAAGGCATCCAACCAGGAAAGTTTCAGTGAGAGATCTGGTAGATGGCCCAGTTGACACCTGCCTGTGGACAGTACGTGGAGGTTCTGAGATATCAACTGTGCGCCCACGGAGCTCCCTCAGCTCCTTGCTTAATGCCATTGTGAAGTTGTAACTTGTAGATGGTTTTCTAGATTCTGATTGAGTTTCTGTTGTTTCCTGAAAAATGATAGATAATTATTATTATTATTATTATTATTATTAATTATTATTTTTTATTATTATTATTATTATTATTATTATTTATTAATTTTATGCTCTTTCATTTGATACCTAATCTGTTGCTCTATCTTGTTTAGATCAAAAGTTAAAGTGCAAAACATAATTCAAGGGACCCCGGAATTGGCGCTTTGGCCGATTTCAAGGCAGAAAATTTAAAGCTCCATGCGGCAATGCTTCCCAACATCCTAGGTCAAAATAGTTGTGATTTTCGGCTTTTTCAGATCAAAAAGCATGGGAAAATGTACAGAAACCTATGAAAATAAGAAAAAGTTGATTTTTGAACAGGCCTAACTGAGGCCATCTTGCGACAGATATTTGGGTTTGAAGCACGAGATGATTTTACCTGAGCTAGAATAATTTCACGTAGTCTGATGCCAGACGTAGAAACCAAAAAGGATTTTGAAAAAAGTTTGCCTTCTTTATTCGAATAGTTAGGGTTGTTTTTTGCAGTTACCATTTGTATACTCATTTGCTGTGTGTTCTATACTCTATATGTATTTAATAAAACAAATTAAGAAAAAATGGTTATTTTTCTTTCCTTGTTTCTTTATATTCCTTGCAACAAAACACTAAATTCGAGAATATCATTAATTCAGAAAAGAAAAATTTAATAGAAATTCATTAAATAACCTGAAAATTATTTGCAGAAGATATATTTCTAAGTTTTGTGTGAATTATATCTATTTGTTTTTATACAACACAGGTAAGAATCAGTTATAAACCAACGTAAACCCAGTCACGACACCCATTTCATATTTTGGCAAAAATGGGGTAGTTCAAGATACTCAAGAATATTATTTCAGTTTTCTTTGTGTTTTCAAGTTAAAACGACAGTATAATTTCAATGTGCCTAAAGGGAAAGAAAACTTTTGTCTAGTTTCACTCCGCCCCTAAAAAAATAAATAAATAAATATATATATATATATACTTTAGAAGCCACAAAAAAAATTACTAACTCTGTTACTGAGCGATTTTCCCCTTTCGGTGGGTTAAAAGGAGCTGTATGAAGTAAACAACAGATTAAATGAAATTAACTGTTCTTAAATTGATAAGGGAAGTTTTTGGGAAAGTTCGTTAAAGCAATTTAACTAAATTTAGATAATATCTCGCGAGTTCCTGACATTCTATTCGAAACAACCTCACAAAGTTTAGCGCAATTAAGACGAGACTCGAGACTCGAGACTCGATATTCGATATTCGCTAAAGTTTAATTTTTTGGTGATTTCAAAGGTCTCTTCCATATTTAATAAAATAGGAAATATAATTACATCGACAAAAGAAAAAGAGTGAATTGGATATTGTTTCCCCAAAATCCATAAACACGATGCTACGATGCTATATAGCAGTGGTACTCATTGGGCGGCTCGCGAGCCAAATATATATATAGCGCATTTGGCTCGCGAGCCGCGCAATGGGTACCACTGGTATAGTGTATATCAAAAAGCGTAGGTCTAAGGCAGTGGTACACATTGCGCGGCTCGCGAGCCAAATGCGTTATATATATATATATTTGGCTCGCGAGCCGCCCAATGAGTATCATTGCTATATAGATTTTAAATTACCTTTCTTTCTGAAGGTGTATGTATGTGTGAGTGTGATGGAAAGTGAGTGGTTGGTAGTGCTCCAGAAGCGCGTATGATTCAAAGGGACATGTCGATAATCTGCGCCTACTCGTAATCTTATTCGAGTTTCAGTGGCTCTTATCCTCCTTCCTGCACAAATACTGCTGCGATCGACATTAAGAACAAATTACCAGATAACCAAGAGGCACGTCATTATGAAGAAATTTATAAATTCATTCAGGTCACAAATAAACTTACGTCTCTCTATTTCTATATTCCAGTTTCCAACCTGTCACCGGTTATTTTCAAATCATTTTGTGACGTAATATTATCACTCACAAATAAGTCTTATTCTTTGTATTATTAATAATAACAACTATGTTTTATTTTCAATTAAGAGCCCAGTAAAGCCTAAAGATTAAGAACCAAATAAAATATAATAAATAGGTCCAATTTCACAATTATTTGTTAAAATAAAAACAAAAATTGTAAACCTGATATGTTTATTTTTATTTTATCAATGAAGGTTATTCAGTTTAATATATATATATATATATATATATATATATATATATATATATATATATATATATATGAAAACGTATAAACAGTATATGAACTGTAATAGAAACATAATTTGAAATATCGAAATGAAGAAAGTAGAAAATCCAAAATTTTGCATTCGGGAAGAGACAATAAAAAAAAATCAAAAAAAAAATCACTGCTTTTAGAATATTCAAAAAAGCCAAAAAAAAAAACACAAAAATTTAAATATAAAAATACGACCTATCTGATGCTGCTGCTTTGTCAAGGGCATTGGCATCCTGTCAAAATCAGAATATGGACAAACATTTTTTTTTTACCTTCACCAAAACATTGCTTTAACTTTTTTGTAATCTATTGAAAAATATGAAGGGAATTTTGACAGTCACACACACACACACACACACATATATATATATATATATATATATATATATATATATATATATTATATATATATACACACGGGAAAATGTTCATTTTTGTCCATCAGTTGCTTTTTCTTATTTGATGTTTTTGCTTATAAAAACAAAATGAATGTTTTGGAAGATTTGTTTAGTTTTCCTATTTAATGAGACAGGGGGACATCCAGGATTGTGGAAATTATAGGGGAATAAAGCTTATGTCACACACGATGAAGGTTTGGGAAAGGATTATAGAGAAAAGGTTAAGAGAAGAGACAACCGTGGGGGAAGAGCAGTTGGGTTTTATGCCAGGTAGGGGAACAACTGATGCGATTTTTGCACTGAGGCAGTTGATGGAGAAACACCGGGAGCGACAAAAGGGACTGCACATGGTTTTCATCGACCTAGAGAAAGCATATGATAGAGTGCCACGCCAGGAGGTTTGGAGGTGTATGAGAGAGAAAGGTGTGCCGGAGAAGTACGTTAGGTTGGTGCAAAGTATGTATGAAGGAGCAAGGACCCAGGTTAGGAGTAGTGTAGGTGTAACGGAATGGTTCCCCGTGAGGGTTGGTCTACATCAGGGATCTTCTTTGAGCCCGTACCTTTTTGTTTTGATTATGGATGTGTTGGCCCAGGGGATAAAAGATCAATCCCCTTGGTGTATGCTCTTTGCAGACGATATTGTTCTGTGCAGCAACAGGAGAGAAGTAGTAGAAAGAAAATTGGAGGAATGGAGGAGGGCTTTTGAAGACAGAGGGTTGAAAATCAGCAGAAAGAAAAAGGAGTACCTGAGGTTCTACGAAAATCAAGACTCAGAAATTAGTTTAGAGGGAGCGAGGTTAAAGAGAGTAAGTAAGTTTACGTACTTGGGATCGACAGTGGCTGAGGACGGTGAGCTGGACACAGAAATAACACACAGAGTGCAATCTGGTTGGAAAAATTGGAAGAAAGTTTCAGGGGTGTTGTGTGACCGAAGAATAGGCGCAAGGGTTAAGGGAAAGGTGTATAAGACTGTGGTAAGACCGGCTATGATGTATGGGGCTGAGTCTTGGGCTATAAAGAAAGATCATGAGAAAAGACTAGATGTAACGGAGATGAGAATGCTCAGATGGATGTGCGGAGTGACAAGGTTGGATAGAGTAAGGAATGAAAGGATAAGGGGCACAACAAAGGTTGGAGAAATCTCGAGGAAGATACAAGAAAGTAGACTGAAGTGGTATGGACATGTGATGAGAGGGGACGAAGATTATGTGGGTAAGAGAACGATGAATATGGAGGTGCATGGCAGGAGAAAGAGAGGCAGACCGAAGCGAAGGTGGATGGAGAAGGTGAGGGACGATTTGAGGGAGAAGGGTTTGTCGGAGGAAGAAGCCCAGGACCGGGCTGTGTGGAGGAGGCTGGTCAGAAACGCCGACCCCGCATAGAGGCGGGAACGGGCGAAGAGAAAGAAGAAGAAGAAGAAGATTTAATGCTTAGATGTTCAAATCTGAAGATCACTCGGCACTTAACAGTAAATTTGCCACGAGAAATGCAGGAAACTAATATCAAAATGAGAGAATATATATATATATATATATATATATAATATATATATATATATATATATATATATATATATATATATCAGGTCGGCCAAAAAAAAAAAGGGAGACCTTTTAAATCCTTCACATCTCGGCAAATACGGTACACAGAAACACGAAATTTTAGTATGTTAGTGCTAGGTAATTTTATGGTTTGTATGCCATCTTTTAGCATTTTAGCTGAGAAATTGGATTTATGGCGAGTATTCCAGAAAAACCTTGCTAATCATAGGTTCAAGTTGATAATTAAAGCGATTTTAATTAACGTAAGCCAACTGCGGGAGGTTTGGACAAGCTTCGCAAGAAAATTTATAAAACAGGAGATATCAAAAGAACACTAGGTAGCGGTATTAAATTTGGCCACCAAACAGTCCTGATTTAAATCCTGTCGATTACGGCCTTTGGGAAAATTTGTCACAGAGAATTTATCGGGTCAAAGTAAGAACTGTCGCTCATTTACGACAGCTTCTTTTGGAAAAATGGGATGAGCTACCACAAAAACAAATCAATAAAGCCATAGATGAGTTCCGTCCTAGACTGAAAAAGGTTGTAAAGTTCGTGGTAAACATATCGAGCAGTTTTTTTAACATCAAGGTAGCACCATATGTGAGTACATACAATGCAGTAGTAGTGTAAATGGAGAATTTCCAGTGGCATAAAGAAATGTTCAATAAATCCGTAATGTTCATTAGTTTTCTTTGAAATCCACTCACCGTATAGGAAATTTACTTAGTTGTGGGGTATCAAAAAAATATTGAAATCTGACGTAATGCCTACCCGATATATAGGAAGATGAAGACCGAGGCGATTTGTATAAAACATTTATTCCCGAAGGTGTCAAATCTAACAACATTTATCATCAGCTAATCTAAAAACGAGAGTATAAATAATTACATAAAAACCATAAAAACAAATTCAAACAAAGTTTTAAAGCAAATTTTTAAAACTTTGTTTGAATTTGTATTTGATGATGAATCTAGTTAGATTCGAAACGTCCTGCTAGAATGTTTCATACAAATCACGTTGGTCTTCATCTTCTTGTGTAAACTCGGGTTTCCCAGAAACCGATCCATAGCTGATGTGTGTGTGTATATATATGTAGAGGCAAACGAAATTCCTCTTCCTCGCCTGTTTGTTTCATAACTGGAAGTTGTAAACAAGGCAATAAAATCCCACGTGGGCACGAACCGTCCACAAAGAGAAAAACAAATTTTTACTTTGCTTTCCAAAAAGGCCCGCGAAAACTAGCGAGTTCACGTCAACTCACTCATTTGCCCTATTCTCGCATTTATCGTCACATCTCGCTCTCAGCTCCTTCGTCAACAACACCACTCGTCACGCCACTCGAACTTCGAGTCTCCGGTCGAACATATACGAAGTCTATCATCAAGTAAGGCCTTCTACAATTTCATCCCTCAAGAAGCAACATCACTGCTGCAGGAGTTTCCGCTGGCCCCATTTTCAACAAGTCTCAACCGGCTCTCAACACTCATCCTCTCGTCGGCAGGTCAATCCGCCTTCAGATGCATCTACTTCAAAGCCCAGGTCCGTAAACCTTCTCAAAGGTCACAAGCCCATTTGGCCTACCTTTCTGTCTTCGTGTTAAGCAACTCCCGCGTACCCTACATAACTTCAGTGTATACCCTCAGCCTAGCGAATAAGCTATCTTCAAAGTGTCCCCAAACAACCGGCAAACTAACTTTCCCATTACGACTGCAGTAGGCCTATTCAATTATTTTACCGTATTCAATTATCTTTCCGTATTTGTATCCGTTGGTTTATTTGCTCATTGACGTATTTTATTTTGCTTGCCTAATCCGTTTACTGTACCAATACTGTACTTTCATTACCTCAGTTATTATCAGCTTAATTACTTATTATTGTATTCACTGCTGTAAATCTCATTAGCCTACCTAAATTAGTGTTTCTTGTCATTATTGTATTCACTTAACTCTTATACCGTATAAACCATTTCCAATTGCTAATAATTAATCAGTCATTGTATAATACAGGGTGTCCATAAAGTCACGCATCATAGGAACACAAGCAATGTCTATTTATTTATGTTTCCATCAGGCCAAATATGTTGAGGAACATTCAAAGAAACCTGCTTTTTCGTTTACAAACATGTTTTGAGATTGGTGGGAATCATTTCGAACAAATAAATAAAACAAAATAAATAATATAAATGTATTTTCCTATATGATGCGTGACTTTTAATTGAAAATTCCTAAAATTTAATTTTTTTTTTTTAATTTCTGAAAATTGTGTTGCATCCAAAAGAATAGATTGGAACAAACACAACTAATTGTACGCCATCATTCAATAACCTCCCGTTCAATGTCGTTCCCATTTCATTCCGTACCCAAGGATGGGCAAAGCCCAGAATGAGAATATAAAAAAAAAAACATTTTCAAATAAGTGTATTCCCAATTCATGCCATTCTCATACTGAGCCACGACTTTTCCACTTCGGTCTAGGTTAGGTTAGGTTAGGTTAATGTTAAATTAGATAAGGTTAATTTAAGTTAGGATGGGAAGTATTAACCATTCCCATTTGGCGCCTTTATCGCGAACGGGAATAACATTCTCTCTCAAATGAAGAAACTCTTTTCTCAAATGTGAAATTCTTACATTGTTTTTACATTCTCATTTACGGACCGAGAATGGCAACGGAAATGACATTGAACGGGAACTAATCCTAATATTAGCAACTTAAAAAGAAATAAATTTAAAAACAAAACCCTTCTCGTGCTAATACAAAATTTTAATACGAATCTTATCTCTTATTCATTGGAAATTTTAAAGTTTAAATTAAGTAAGATAATTGCCAGCGGTAAATAGGACATATTTGCATAAACTTAATTTAAGATGGTAATTAAAATAGCATTTATAAAAAGTTGATACTTTCCTCAAACTCAAACGAACTCGTGTATAACGAATAACCCACTTCAGCTCTCTCTCTCTCTCTCTCTCTCTCTCTCTCTCTCTCTCTATCTATATATATATATATATATATATATATATATATATATATATATATATGCGTATATAAATTCTGAAACTGGACCATACGTTGTTCCAATTCTCTAAAATGAATATTCTGTAGTACGAAACCGTGATACATAGATTGAAACCGTGATACATAGATTGAAACCGTGATACATCGAGAGTGAAACTATGATACATAAATAATAATAATAATAATAATAATATAATAATAATAAAATAATCGTTTACGACTTCCTATAAATTCAACGAGAAAAAAATAACCATTGTATGAAACTGATCGAATGATAAATATTTATAATAAAAAGGCACACATAAAAAGAGTAAAATGAATGGGTTTTTTTTTTCTTTTTTTTATGAAATTTCTATGATATATTTTTGCATAATTTATTCATGGAGGATCCAAATTTCATTGATATAATAATATTTCAATTTCTCAATGACAAATAAAAATAATTTATTACTTAAGAAATAAGGTGGGCCTACAACTACTAAGCATTTGTGTATATGTATATATATATATATATATAACCTTGGTTAACCTTGGTTTTGCTTCCGCCCACATTGTTCATTGTGACGAAGGTCAAGCTTCTCACTCCACCTTAGAACTACAGTTTAACGTGGAATCCGAACCACGCCCCACCAGCAGCCCAGCCTCTTAACCAACTAGGCTACCCAGGGTACCCATTTATCTGCCACCAATTTTTTTTTTATTGTGTGGAAGAATGAACAGCTGGGTTTTGCTGCGCGCCGCCTGCCGTCACCGGGTCTCGATCCCGGGGCCGATGGATTCGTAGTCAGCGACGCTAACCACTACACCACCGAGGCGCATTCGTATATATATATATATGTGTATATAATATATATATATATATATATATATATATGTGTATGTATATATATATATATAGAGAGAGAGAGAGAGAGAGAGAGAGAGAGAGAAAATTCATGATTCGGCTTCGGTGACTCCGTGATTAAGGTCAGACTCGGAAAAGGAGGGTTTCGGGTTGGACTTCCGTCCCCTCCTCGGGTTGAGTTGAATCATACAGCCACCTACCTATTCGTAATGCTCGGGCTCGGATGATTCTAGGATTTCACACCCACAACCACGCCCACGCCCACCACTTTTGATGAAACAGGAATTTGAACGGTACCTTTCATTACGGGTAAGAACTTCCGTATAGTCTACAATTCCTCTTTAATGGAGTTATCTTGCGTGAGGAACTAAACAAGCCAATATTATTTGTTGAGGAAAACCATAACTGAAATGTCGCTTCTAATTATATTCATTTTTTTATGAACATTCCATACACTTATTCCTAATAACTCGTCTACGTTCTAGCAAGCGGGGACCATCATAAGCTTTTTGCATAATTTGAAGATAAAATAAAAATAAAAAGTTTCAAAGATGTTCAAAAGAATTAAAATATATATTAAAATTCTAGGAACACATTTCTTACATTAATTCACAGTTTTCCTGGAATAACATTTTACTGATATACTGTATATATATATATATATATATATATATATATATATATATATATATATAACCTTTGGTTAGCTTCCACCCGAATTGTTCATTCTGACGAAGGTCAAGCTTTTCACTCCACCTTAGACCTACAGTCTACCAACCACTTTCTTTATTGTGTGGAAGGATGAACAGCTGGGTTTTGCTACGCGCCGGCTGCCATCAGGTCTCGAACCCGGGCCGATGGATTCTTAGTCAGTGACGCTAACCACTACACCACCGAATATATATATATATATATATATATATATATATATATATATATATATGCAGATGCAACGAGAAACTTTGTATTTTCCTTAGTGTTAAAACATCTCAAAAATCAAGTTCGATTCGATTTATTATTAACGAATCGAAAACTCGAAAAGCCATTTTGATGCAAACGTAATAAAGAGTACCTTTAAAAAATCGTGATTTTAAAACGGCATCTTTAAAGCAAACAGAAAGAACAAACAAAGACCGAGTTATTTAATTTACTAAAGAATTATAAAAAAAATTAAAAATTACTAAAAATAGTTTTAAAATATTGGCGAAGACGATCAGACTTCGCAAACAAAACTTGTTTGTATAATCACGAATCAGCCGGTGCGTGCATTTTACCTTGCATTGCACAGTCTCATAATCTGTTTGCAACCTTGAGTGACTCCACGCGATCCTATAATTCGCCGCACGGAAAAAAACAAAAAAGCGAGGAAGTTCTAAAGCTGTACATCGATAATCGGAATCCTTTTCTTAAAACTGGATCAATAAAGCTAAGGTAAAAAACAGGTGCAAAGCAAATGGCATCACTTTCATGAATAATTTTGAGTAAGAGACCAAATCATACTGCTGAGAAATTACTTATTTTGTATAACAAGGAAGGGGAGATGGAATAAAGTCTAACGTACTCGGAAGGATTGTTCCCCCCCCCCCCCCACCATCTTATTTAATGATGAAATTAGTGGTAACTGATAATACAGTTTACGTGTTCATTTCAAAATAAAACCTTCAAAATTTAGAACTTATATAACTTGTTTTTGAGAGTACATTCGAGGGGAAATTTTTACTTCTTTTGGTTATCAAAACTTCTTTAGAAAGAAGAAATAGTCTTCGGAATTTCTTTTTTGAGTGATTTGAGACATAGAAGATATGATTTCTGTGTATAGAAGATTGTGGGAAGTCTTTGCTTTCTTTGTACGCGCTTAACCTCTTTTGGACCACTGGGTCGAATATGTACCGTTTCCAATACACGCACTCATAACTTAACCCTGCAAAAACTTCGGTCATTAAGAGATTAAGTTATGCATGTTCGAAGACGGGGATAGAATCTCGCGCCAGAAGGCAAATGTATGCGTATTTTGGGAGGGTTATTTAACCTCTTTCGTAACAGCAAAGGTCATGTGACGTAGAGGACCTACATCTTTACGTACGATCCGAACCACGGGTAGCTACATCATCTGGACGCAGAGAAAGGGCGCCCATCCAACTACTACTACTACCCCGACCCAATATCGCTTAACTTCGCTGATCGACGGGAAGCATCGGTGTTGAGAAGACAAACCTTCAAAAACTTCAACTGTAGTCATCCTTAAAGGACTACACCAATTATCAAGAGTATCTTCGAGTTTATGAGAGAAGCTAAGGAACGAAGTTAGAGTTTTTAAAATGGAACTTGGCGTACACTGAGTGAAAGGTATACGCATTATGTCGTCAATTTAGATGTGAAGGCAAAATATATATATATAAAGGGGCATTCAAACTGGGTATGATGAACAACAAAAATATTTACCCAGACTCAAAAGCATACGTACGTTTATTCTTGCGTGAATTGAAGAAATGAAAACTATCGTTTAGACACAATTATACGTATCGATTTTAAATCTGTATGACGCAAAAAAAATTTTGCCCT
The DNA here is from genome assembly GCA_023014485.1 of Bathynomus jamesi. Taxonomy (NCBI): domain Eukaryota; kingdom Metazoa; phylum Arthropoda; class Malacostraca; order Isopoda; family Cirolanidae; genus Bathynomus; species Bathynomus jamesi. The sequence goes on from JAJOZX010010099.1 coordinate 63,858, forward strand.
ACTAGTGACGTCATATATATATGGAACAAATTTAATTTTCAAAACTGAATGAAAATATGCTAAAAATTCCATCTTTATTGAAGCTATTTCGTTGGAACAGAAATTCATATCGAGTCTACGTTTTAAATAAATTGGAAAATATTCTATACGAAGATTGTACTGTAAATGCGGCTTTTATTTCGTCATTTTTTTTTCTTCTTCTTCTTCTTCTAAATGAATGTCCAAATTAAAGCAATAAAACCGAAAATAAAATTACGTCGACGAATGGTTAAACTTAATTACACCATCTACGTTAACGACTCCACATGCGGTTCTGCTACGCCAAGGGACCCTTTTCCAGGGTCGTTTCGTAAAGAGGGAAGCTATCGAGTTGTGTATATATCGGATGATTACAAATGATCTTCCCGATTTTAAACACTTATTATGGAAAAAACTAACAAAGCTACAGGGAAAAGCAAAATATACAAATAATGAAGAACTTAAAATGTTTTATTTACAAGCTATTGAAGATCAATATGAGCTCCTTTTGAGGTTACAGCATTCCTGAATGAGTAACTGCTTGATCGTTAGATCGAGCGTGGAAAGCCCATTCCTTGGCCGGCTCGTTCGCCCGATCTAACTCCCCCTTGACTTCTTCCTCTGGGGGTATGTCAAAAATGAAGTTTTTGTTCCACCAATGGCAACAACTTTGGAACATTTGAAAGAAAGGATATGTGAGGCTATTAGAAAAGTTCAGTATGATATGCTACAAAATGTATGGAGGGAAATAAAATACCGCTTTGATGTCTGCAGAGCTACAAAAGGGGCTCATACTGAACTTCAATAGCTTGTAAAAAAATTTGTTAGTTCTTTATCTCTATATCTTGCTTTTCGCTGTAGCGTTATTTTTTTATAATAAATGTTTGAAATCGGGAAGATTATTTGTAATCATCCGGTATATATATATATATATATATATATATATATATATATATATATATATATATATATATATATATATATATATATATATATACTGTATATATATATATATAATATGCGCCTCGGTGGTGTAGTGGTTAGCGTCGCTGACTACGAATCCATCGGCCCGGCGTGCAACAAAACCCAGCTGTTCATCCTTCCACACAATAAAGAAAGTGGTTAGTAGATAAATGGGTACCCTGGGTAGTCTAGTGGTTAAGACGCTGGGATGGTGATGGGGCGTGGTTCGGATTCCACGTTAAACTGTAGGTCTAAGGTGGAGTGAAAAGCTTGAACTTCATCAGAATGAACAATTCGGACAGAAGCAAACCAAAGGTTACCAAAGGTATACACACACACACACACACACACACACACACACACACACACATATATATATATATATATATATATATATATATATATATATATATATATATATTCCGTGGCCGTTAATACAACTCAAATATGGATGATACATTTGACCTAAAGACGAGTCACGAGTCAGAGCGATTAACGGAAGAAATTTCTTTAATTAATACTTGCATGAATGACTCGTACAGCATTAGTTATAATAATAATAATACAAAATTTTTTCCACCTGATCAAAAAGAAATTTATAATCCATTTAATTAAAAAACTTTATAAGTGTTTCGTTTCCGGTTCATAAAACCCACTTGTCGAATACACGTGTATGCTTTTCATAACGATTCCACCATGTTTCGGTTGAAGAATTTTGTTCACAAATTCCATACAAAAGCAATGTAATAATAATAATAATAATATAATAATAATAATAATAAATAATAATAATAATAATAATAATAATAATCTCATATTTTACTGTATGAAAGAGCCATAGTAAATTATTGACCAGTCATTACACGTAGTGACTGATTTTTGACCGACATATTATATATATATCAGTGGCGGCTCGTGGTAATTTTACTTACGCATGCAGTCACATGCATTACAGTGTAGTACATATTAGATAAGCTGTATTTTGTCTTTTATGGTATTCTTATGAGTTATGTAGTAACCGAGGATAGAACCAATATTATATTAATAATATTAATAATAATTTTAACTTTATTTTTTTAACTTAAATAATAATTTTAAATTCAGTGAGTATATTATTTACGCATTCATTAAGAAGCCGCCCCTGATATATATATATATATATATATATATATATATATATATATATATATATATATATATATATATATTATTATATATATATATATATTGCATTTTAATAAAATGAGATTAGCGTTTTTTAGAACAAAGAGTAGCAAGCAGAAAGTCTTCAACTTGCCTCTTCCCAAACAACTTTAACTTACCTCTGGTGGAAAACCTGTTCGTATCTTCCAAAAGCGATTCTCTGTCGAACTTTCCTGAGTGCAATCCGCCATTTTGGATTCATAATCTTACTTTTTGAACTCCTCGACACTTTCTCCTTTGGCTCTAATTCTTCAAAACTTTCTTTATATTTATTATGTTTTCAATGAAATGGTTTAAAAAATTTTATTTTATTTCATCAATATTAATTTGTCAGTCTTGTTTAAAAGTGAAAAAAAAAAAGAAAAAAATATTCACATAAATTTTTTTTCAAAATTGTTTGGCCGCCTCAAACGGCCCAGGATCAACCCATGATGGTGAAATTCTCTGAAATTTGGAATAATAATAATTTTTTATGGAAAAAAAAACATTTATGGTATTTGGTATATATATATATACTGTAAATATACAGTAAACCCTCGTCCAACGCGGGGGTTAGGTTCTTCGAAAACGGCGCGTTAGGTAAATCCGCGTTGGACAAACTTAATACCTTATGGGATAAATGGGGATACGTGAACGCGGCTGCGTAAAATCTCCCATTAAAACTTAGATACGTAGATGTTTTATTCACACATAAATGAATTTCCCTACCTATATTGTATATGAAATAAGACCATAAAATCATAAACATAATGATATTTACATATGATAAATAAAAATATATTAAATGAAAATAGCACGTATCTTTTCTTCACTCTTTCGGATGGTGCGTATGGTAGACTCATTCACGTGATACTCGCGGCCAAGTGATGTTATGCTCATACCACCACGCAACTTATCTAGAATCTATTTTTTCGGCTAATGTCATAACCTTACGACTTTTCTTCTCTTCACTATCACTCGCAGATGCTTTACGTTTTGGTGCTATACTGCTGTCTAAGGGTAATAGCAAAACAACGGCAAAATACGACAAAAACAATCCAACACAACTTCACTGAACTTAACGCGTTAGCGGGACTGAGACAAAGGTTGATGCGAGGGGTGACGCGAGAGGGAGGGAGATGCGGGAGTGTTGGAGAATGTAAGAGAAAACACTAGAGCGCGCATTGGCACGTGTACAGTACTAATGTATTAGAGCGTGTTTGGCGGACCGTGTATAATAAAATTTTTCGCTTTCGGCAAATAACTGTTCGCATTTATTTTTCCATGTATAAGCAAATTCACGCTGGACAAACACACGGTGGACGAGGGTTTACTGTGTGTGTGTGTGTGTGTGTGTGTGTGTGTGTGTGTGTGTGTGTGTATACCTCGTAATTTCGTAGCAATTACGTGCGTTGGTCTTTCTTCACACGAAAAGGTCAAGTTGGTGGTCCCACCTCTAGGCCTGACCTGGTGGAGGGGCAAGTTGCTCTTTTGCGATCTCCATCGCACATAGCCAGTCGCACCCGGCTCATCTGGTACCGTCCTGAGCCAGGCGTCTAGTCTTTTTTTGAAGAATTCTACTTTGATACCAGTAATGTTCCTGATCTCGTTCGGAAGCTGGTTGAATAGTCTTGGCCCCTTGACAACCAAGCTATTTTCCTTTAGAGTTGAGGGTGTCCCTTGTCTGGCCCTTAGTTTGGAAACGCTACACATTCTACCTTTCCCATTTTCCACTGTTGTTTGGGTGATTACTGGGTTGAGGCTAGATACTAATTTTTCCATTATTTTCCACGTGTAAATTATGGTGTATCACAGTCTTCTTTTCAGTGAATAACTGCTTGGATAACGATAGTTTCCCAGTAGTTGAGTTCTTTGCAGCCATCAATCTTAGCTGTGAAATTTCTTTGAATTTCTTCTAGTTTATTAATCTTTTGATTTTTATATGGGAACATCAAGACTGAGCAGTATTCATGTTTTGGTATGATCAGTGTTTTCAGCAGGGGAATCATTATGCTCTGATTCCTTCCTTTAAAGGTTCTCAGTCCCTGTCCTGCGACTCTTTTTGCTTTGTTTACCGCAATCTAGGTTTGTGTCTCAAATTTCGCGTCGTCGCTTATTATAACCCCTAAATCTACAGTATTGCTTTCTTACTTCTCTGAATTTCCTCTCGACCTTGAGCATAATGTGCTGTCTATTTTAGCTCCTCATGTTTTAGCTCCTCATGTCTCAAGAGCTGAAATTTCTCGGTGTTAAGTTTTACGATGTTGTCTTCCGACAATTTGTGTATTATGTTTGTGTCCCTCTGTATGGTCTCCAGGCCTCTGTTAGGTACTGCATTACTGATTTGTCTGCTGATTTTTTTTATCGTCTGCAAAGGATGTTACTATACTAATGTTGGTTACTTCACTGTCTGTGTCTGTTAGTATGATAAGGAATAGGAGTGGAAACAATACTCTTCTTTGTGTTACTGAGCTCCGTACTTCCGATTCTGATGATGATACACCTTGGATTTTTAAGATCTGATGATGTTCTCTGATTAGAAATTGTAGATCCATTTTCCCACCTTGTCTGCTATTCCCATATGTTTCATTTTATATGTTATTTTACCATGATCACATTTATCGAAAGCTTTAGCAAAATCCGTGTATACGACATCTTAGTTTTCATTGCCTTAAAGTGCGTTTAGGATATTGTTATTAGTTGTGATAGGCATGATCTTCCTGATCGGATCCGTGCTCGTTCTCACCGAATTTTTCCAGTGTCTTCAAGAAATCATAGATTTTCTCTCTAACTATTCTTTCAAATATTTTGGTGAGATGGGACGTCAGTGACATTGTACAGTTCTTTGCTTGAGATCTATCCCCTCCTTTATATATTGGGCCAATGTTCGCTCTTTTCAGGATGCTCGGTATTTCCCTCGTATCTACGGATCTTCTCCATATCCAGTATATAGGTGTAACTATTTCATTTTTAGCTTTTAATCAATAAGACATTCCATTTGTCCGGACCAGCAGCTGAATGTGATTTCATTTGTCCCATAGCTCGCGCTATATCTTTTGGGGTAAAATCGAAACATGTTATACACTCCCCTTGTAATTTCTCTTCAAAGAATGAATCTCTCTCAGGTACCACTGTGTCACTTTTTGGGGTACTGAAAACAGATTCGTACTGGGCTCTCAATATTTCTTATATTTCTTTTAAACCGTCGGTTAGTTCATTAGTTCCTTTCCTTAATTAAAGGCCGATACTCGCGCGTGTTCTTGTTTTCCTTTTCGCATAGCTATTAGAAGTATTTTGGGTTTTCCTTTATTACTCCTACCGAATTTTCCTCTTCCCTCTCTGTATGGCCCTTAATTAGGGCTTGTATTTTCCTATCGATATTCTCCATCTTTCTTGTATTACTTTCCTGGTATTTTTGTCTGCGCAGTTCATTAACTTCGCGGAATATCGTTCGCTTTTGCCTCTCGAAAAAATCCTCTCTCCTTTTGGCTGTACTTTCAGAACATATTTTTCTAAAATTCCCAGTCTTTTCTGCCAAGGTTATTAGCATTTCTTCGGTTGTTTTACCTTCTAACACTGTTTGTGAGAGCCATCAACATTTGCTTGTTCCTGTCTTCTCTTGCACCTCCCTTGTCCTGGTATATATATATATATATATATATATATATATCGTAAAGAACGACGCTTGTATAGGAGATATTCCGCGCAAGACGAGAAAGAAAGAACGGAACAAATGAAAAAATGAGGTAACCACCATTTGTTCCGTTCTTTCTTTCTCGTCTTGCGCGGAATATCTCCTATACAAGCGTCGTTCTTTACGTTATTTATACTGCGTGTTCTTTGCAGTTGAATGTATATATATATATATATATATATATTCCCATCTTTTTTTATTTTATAAATTGGAAATTAAATCTCTGCAAAATATTATATTAGGGATGGGGAGTTTAAGGACTTTATCAGGTTTCTGATATCAGCAATGGCATCCGAGAATTTTGTAGAGTGTTCGGAGGTCTGTAGATAACTATAAGTACCACGTTTAGTTTTCTATTTTTACTGCTAAAGTTCCACGAAGCTGTTTGATTTACTTATTATCGTCTCTGCTATATGACTCTTACATACGTATGTAGCGCAGCCACCTTTACGTCTTGCTGTTCTATAATAAATTGTAATAATCGATATGCATTTCTTTCTTATCTATGCAGTATTCGCAATTTTCACAGTCTCCTTTTGACAATCTCTAAGATGTCTTTTTGTGAGTCATGCAATGTCACCTTTTGTTTCATTCATAAATTCTTTCGGGTATGAAATTTTGTTTAGCGAGTGGTTCAGTTTTACCTCTTGAATATTAGCAAGGACAATATTTATGTTTTTAGTTCTGCTGCGTTGCCCCTTGCGCATTCCAAATTCATTATCCTTCAGTGTCGCGTATTTTGTAGCTCTATGATCCTCCGAAAAGAACCGTTCCCACTTACTCGTTCTGGTAACTTTTTGTCAGGAAACGGTTCGGCTCTGGGGTTCGCAACCGTGTCGACTGCATGTGCTGCATGAGGCTTAGCAGCCGTATTGTGTCTGCGATGTTGAAAAAATTTGGTTCGTGATTGCATACATAGGTTTCTTTTCGTTTTTTCTATTCCTTTAAGTTTGTTGGAAGGTGATGGTAGTAACATCTTTTTCCGTATTTGCAGGTTCCATGTCTTGCGTAATTCTTGCAAATGGTAGGGTGGTAGAATTTGCAGCTGTCACTGAATTTACAGTGACCATTATTATAGTAGAATTCGCACATAGTGGGGTGCTCATATATACACTGTCCTCCTTTATATCTGTAATTGCCTCTTACATAGTATCTGCATACAGTTCCTTCATGGTTGTTTTAGCTCCTTATTTGGAGATAGCTTCAGTCTATTTTCGTGGTTGCCTTTTTTGAGTTTTGCTTTATACGCTAGTGTCCTCCGTTTGAACTTCTTGCGTTAATTTTTGTGGCTCTGTTACATTCATATTCTTGCCCTCTTTGAGATCCAATATTCTTTTTACTTCTACTTCACTTCCTCTCTTTGTTTTCCTCTGCTCGTCATTCAGTTTCCTCTTTGGTTTTTTCTTCATAGTCTCTTTCTACTTTACAAACCGTGAATGAGTTTATTTCAGTCATACCTCTTTCACAAAAGTACTTCACTCCATTCAGTTGTTTGGCACTTATGAAAGAGATATCTTCGTCTTTCCATTTCAGGCAGTTGAAGTCGAAAAGGAATTGGCAGAAATCACATCTAATTGTATTAGAATCATCTGTCGCATTGTTGCAGAAATTGCAACGTTGTACAAATTTATTAGCCATTTCCGTGTTACTTACAAAAAGTAAAAATTGGTGAGCGAAATCTGACTCAAAAGGATAGCGTGAAGGGTGGAGGGATTCTGACTCAAACTGAATGAAGGAAAGTTTTCTCAGCTACTCCGGGGGATGAGGGATGTGGCGCGTTGTACAGTATATTCTCACTGATTAGTGCCCGGGAGTGTACCGCGGGGGATAGCTGGGGCATAGTCGTAGGAATTCTTTCAACCTACAAATGAGCAGCTAATTTCCTTCAAATGAAACACTCGAAAAATGTTTTATAGATTACTGTAATCGCTTTGTTTTAGGACATAGCCGTAATTTCACCAGTTAAAAAAAAATACCACTGTGTGCGCCAGATATTCACTCAGATACTGGCACTGTTTAAAATTTATTAATTACGGGATTTTCACTATAATACCACTTTTATTCGAACTTCGATCGAAACACGTGTTACAGTCACACTGACAGGATTATATACAGTATATTATATAAAATGCTGTGGAAATATTTTGATAATTCAATAATTTCTTGAAGAAAAAACTTATAAACTCTCTCTCTCTCTCTCTCTCTCTCTCTCTCTCTCTCTCTCTCTCTCTCTCTCTCTCTCTCTCTCTCTCTCTCTCTCTCTGTCTCTCTCTCTGTCTCTCTCTCTCTCTCTCTCTCTCTCTCTCTCTCTCTCTCTCTCTCTCTCTCTCTCTCTCTCTCTCTCTCTCTCTCTGTGTTGCGGGAGGTGCGCGACCAGGTGGCTCCCCACCTGGCTACAGTCTTCAACAAATCGTTGGAGACGGGCCAGGTGCCTGGTGACTGGAGGAAGCCAACGTGACCCCTATCTTTAAGAAAGGGGATCACGAAAGTCCAGGGAACTATCGTCCCATTAGTCTCACTTCAGTTGTAGGTAAATTATTAGAGGGGATAATAGCGGATACGATCGTTGACCATTTGGATTCCTACAAGCTGCTTGGGGACTTCCAACATGGTTTAGATGGCATAGGTCGTGTCTCACCAACTTGCTCGAGTTTTTCCACGTCATGTTGAGTGAGTATGATAAGAGTAGGGCGATTGATATACTTTATCTCGACTTTCAGAAAGCCTTTGATAAGGTACCTCACCGCCGGCTAATGGCGAAAGTGCGCGCGCTGGTATCGGTGGGGAAGTAGGTAGGTGGATTGAAAACTGGCTGAAGAATAGGCGGCAGAGGGTTGTAATTAGAGGGGCTGGTTCGGGTTGGGCCTCGGTCACTAGCGGGGTTCCTCAGGGTTCCGTTTTGGGGCCGCTGTTGTTTATCATTTACATAAATGATGTAGACGGTGGCATCGTCAGTCGGATCGCCAAATTCGCTGATGAAACCAAGCTTGGGGCCAATGTTGGGACGCCAGAGGCGATAGAGCAACTGCTTGCGGACCTAGGTAGGATAGGAGAGTGGTCCGAAAAATGGCAAATGCCGTTTAACTTGGGTAAATGCAAAGTGATGCACATTGGCTACGCCAATCCCAAATTGGACTACTCGATGTTGGGGAGTAATATCGAGGCGACTGATTTGGAAAAGGACTTGGGTGTGCTAATTAGCAGCGACCTTAAGTTTACCAAACAGTGCGTAGAGGTGGAAAAGAAAGCCCAGAAGTTGTTGGGTTATCAGGAGGCAATTTCAGTTTCGGAGCAAGGAGATTGTGCTCTCTCTGTACAATTCCCTGGTTCGGCCGCACCTGGAGTATGCTGTGCAGTTCTGGTCGCCCACCCTCAGGAAAGATATTGAGAGGCTGGAGCGAGTGCAGGCGAGGGCCACAAAATTAATCCCTTCCGTTAGGCATATGGGCTACAATCGACGCTTACACGCCCTGAACTTGTTTTCGCTGGAAACTCGGAGGCTGCGCGGTCAACTGATCGAGGTTTTCAAGCTCTTACGCGGGTTCAACGATGTCGATTTTAGAGGCATGTTTAGTTTAAATGATAACCCAACTCGCAACAATGGTTGGAAGTTGGATTTGAAACGGTTTAGGACTAGTGTGTGTGGGAATTACTTTACGTATAGATCTGTGACACGTGGAACAGGTTACCTTCAGAAGTTTGAACAGTTCCTCCGTGGATCACTTCAAGAAAAGGTTAGACCAAATCTTGCACACTATTTGAGGGTGTAGAAAATTTTCCCTGGCACCCGTTGCCATTGGTACCTCCTCGGTATGGGCCGCAAGGCCTTTTGAGGTCCTTCTTTTCCTTGTCTCTCTCTCTCTCTCTCTCTCTCTTTCTCTCTGCTAATATTAACAAATTCTTCTATTTAAAAAAAAAACTCGTATATAAAATAGGAAATTTTGAGAATGAGTTTTTGGAGACATTTCCTGTTAAAATGATTTATTTATTTGGTTTAAAAAAAAAAAAGCAAAAAAGGTTGTTTTATGATTCAGTGCGCGCGCATGGGCTTTGAAAAAAAGAAAAAAAAACAATGTTATTTATGTATCAAATGGCTCCTTAAATTTATTCGTATACGAACACCTTTTATTCTCTCATTTCAATGATATATATATATATATATATATAATATATATATATATATATATATATATATATATATATATATATATATAACTCCGCATCCTCAGCCTATGTCGATGTGCAACACTGATTCCTGCAATTCCTATATGTCTCCTGAATATCACCAAAGAATTCGGAGCACGAAATTGAACCCCGAAATTCCAGTGAAAGGAATTATATTGCAAATAAGAAAATTTAATCCAAAATGTACTGCAAGACTTCGCGTAAATTGTGAATGGAAGTTCCTCTCTGCGCTCCGCTGTGCTATTTTTAATTAAATAATACCTTTTAATTTAATATACATAAAAAAAATTTGCGGGGGTTTTCTTTAAGGGGGGGGGGGGTTTGTGATTTTTAATTGTAAATTTTTTTTTACTTAATGATTATAATGATGGGTAATCTTGATTTAAGGTAACGGGTTTACACCATTCGGAAGGAGAAGAATGAAGAATAATGTTACTTCCAAAATACTCATCAGTTTAGATTTAAAGAAAGGAATGGCCATGTTCTTGTTCCCTCGCGATTCGCTTTGTCTTCATTAAAGGAAAAAGATATAAATATTTCATTAATTATATTTAGATTATTTTAGTCTTATTAAACATTTTTTTTATTTCAATTTTAGGAAATGAGGGAATAAAATAATCAGATAACGAATCAGGAGGGACAGAAACTGGTACAGAGCTCAGGCCAACTAATGGGGTCCATTGCTCTCACTCTTGTCTTATTACTACTACTATTATTATTATTGTTATTACTAGCATCACCGGAGTTCGAACCCAGAACCTGGTTTCATTTCGTTTATGGAGAAACTCCGTTACACCCATTGAGATACGGAAGCAAGCAATAATAGCTGATGCATGTGCTAACTAGGGAAGAAATGTTGACAACCATACAAGGCGTCGCGAGTACGAGGGGCGAACTCACCAAACCAGTTTTGAGATAGACGAGTTTAAACTATGTGACTATTGTGTACGAGGGGCACATAGCGCAAATACACGCATTGAAAATAACTACATTTTGAGCGTACGAGGCGAGTATTTGGCTATACCAATTGTCTGTGGATGGGGAGAGGGCTAACTATTCATTCGTGGAACACACAAAATCGCCAATGTGGCGAGTTCACCTCTCTCTCATATATATATATATTTTTTTTTTCTTTAATTGGGGCTGTTTAACCTTCGCAACATCTAAGGTCATATGACGGAGGCGACCTACAGCTTCACGTGGGATCCGAACCATGGGTCGCTACACAATCTGGGCGCAAACGACGGTCTCCCATCCAACTACTACCCAGACCCAATGTCACTTAACTTTCTTTGCTGATCTCCGGGAAGCGGTGTTACGACATCGGCCACGACGTAGCCCGTATATATATATATATATATATATATATATATGCAAACCCACAAAAAAAAAAAAAAAAAACCTTGTGGGTTTGCATCATTCATTCATTTGAGTGTTTAAGAGTGAAATTCATTCTATAGATATATATATATATATATATATATATATATATATATATATATAGTGTACACAAATTATGTTTACAACTTATCTTTCAAATAAAAATATTAGGAAACAAAGTACACATACCGCTTTTGCGCCAATTGTGAGAGAAAGTAATAAAGTTTCACATAACCTCAACGCATTCAACATGGGCACCATTTGTCACACGTAAGACGTCCAAACAGTATTCTATTTCCATCCATGTATGCTGCAATATTTCAACTTCAACTCTCGCAACAGCAGCAGCAATTCTGGTCTTTAAATCGTCGATGTTGGCCACTGGAGTTGTGTGCACGCAGTCTTTTACATAACCCCATAGAAAAAAGTCAGAGGGTGTTATGTCTGGTGATCTGGCCGGTCAAGAGATGGGGCCCCCACGGCCAATCCACCGATTTGGGAAAGGCATGTTAAGGGAATTTCGTACCAATTTCGTAATTTGTGTACACCCTGTACAATAATCTGACAACTATCACGTGAAACTTTATTATTTTCTCTCACAGATGGCGCGAAAACGGTATGTATAACTCGTTTCCTAATATTTTTATTTAAGAGAAAGTTGTAAAGATAATTTGTGTATACCCTGTATATATATATATATAGTGGCGGATCCACAGGGGTCTGAAAGGGTTCCATCACCTATCACTCCCTTGATAGAGATGTTTCGCGAATGGCAACTTGAGGAAAAAAAATTCATATATCCGCGAAGTGAGGCTCATGGAGATAATACCACAAAAAGTTATTGAAATCTTTGCTAATAAGAGAGATCGTCGGATCCACTTAAAGTGAAAAGAAGACCTTTGACGGTTTTAGTAAAGATCCATTGGCGCATCCTCACTTTTGTTTATAATGTATGTTTCAAACCAGAATGATATAATTTACGATAATTTTCTTTTTGATTTATGAAATAATCAGAGATTTATAGTAACAACTTCACGCTAAATATTTGTATTTGTGAATGTATTTTTCAATGAATTTTCTGTGTCCCGTGATAGGTTGCACACTCGTCTAGAAAATGGTTGTACATTATTTCTACTGTGAAATGTTTCTGGTTTTGATTGAGCGTTCCTACTTAATTGGTAATCATTGAACATTAATCTTATTACCAAGTACTTTTGTAGGAATGATTGCATAATATTTAAGCTTCGTTCAGAATTTCATCCGAACTCAACCAGCACCCCATAAACAAAAATCTTAGATCCGCCACTGTATATATATATATATATATATATATATATATATATATATAAAATGTTATAATGGTTCAGACCAACAAAGACACTAGGATCCACTCATGGCTGGTCTACCAAACTGTGGTTGTAGTTGTGTATTGCGCATGTCCTCCGTGGTGGCGGAGGGGACCTACAATTTTACGTGGGTTCCGAACCACAAAAACATTAACTTAACTACCTTAAAATACATATGCGTTAAATTACATATGCGTCTAATCGATTTTTAGACATGTTTATAGACGTACTAAAAATTACTTCTACCGGCAAACTACTCCAGCAATCGTATTTACTATTCTATGCGTAAAAAAGTTTTTGGCAACTGCTGTCTCGAACCTTCTACTTGTCAACTTACACCCATTATTTCCAGTTCTATTATATTGTGATATTTCGAAAAAGCTATCTCTATTTACGTTATCGAACCTATTCCTAATTTTAAAACCTGGATTAGATCACCCCTTAGCCTCCTAGTCTCGAGTGTAGTCAATTTTAACCCTTAAGCCTATCCCGTACGACTTCGACCTAAGCGACAGAATCATCTTAGTTGCTCGTCTTTGAACTCTTTCGATTTTATCTATATCTTTGCGCATATGTGGATTGACAAAATTGGATCCCGTACTCTAAATGGGGTCTAACTATATATAGTGGGTCTAACCATATATATATATTTTTTTTTTAATTGGGGTTGTTTAACTTCCTTCGCAACATCTAAGGTCATATGACTGAGGGGACCTACAGCTTTACGTGGGATCCGAACCACGGGTCGCTACATAATCTGGGAGCAGAGGACGGTCTCCCATCCAACTACTACCCAGACCCAATGTTGCTTAACTTCGCTGATGTATTTTTATATACAGGGGTCCCAAAAAAATGTATACACACTTTAACATCTGATAGCTCAATTGATGTTTCTTTCTTTCCAAGTTAAACCCATTAGAATTAATAATGGCAGTCAGACTAAGCTTTGAACAAAGGAAATTCATTCTAAAATGCTACTGGAAGTGTGAAAACGCAGTTGAAGTGCAAAGACAGTTTAGGAGGGAATTTCAAACAGATCCACCAACGCGACTTACCATCACTCGAATTAGAGTAAGTTTGAAGCCGATGGAACTGTTCAGAATGTCCACAAGAAGCGTTCCGGAAGACCACGGACATCGACAAGCCCCACAAAGCAAGAAAGAGTACTGGAAACGTATCACCAAAGTCCAAGAAAATCTGTGCGGCAAGCGAGTCGTGAGGTAGGAATTTCAGAATCTGTCCAACGCATTTTGAAGCGCTGTCAATGGAAAAGTTACATTCCAAGATTAGTCCATGCTATTAATGAAGATGATCCGGACCGAAGAGTGGAGTATTGCGAGTGGTACTTGGCACGATGTGGATGTGGATTGGACGAAGGGGTTTCGTAGAATACCCTCCGCGTTCACCAGACCTCACACCACTAGACTTTTTTTTATGGGGATACTTAAAAGACAAAGTCTACGCTATAAAACCTGCAACAGTCGCTGAATTGAGAGCAGCCATTGAACGAGAATGCACACAAATACCAAACGAAATGTTTCGTGATGTTTGCGATTCCATTGCTTCGCGTTATCAGCAGTGCCTGGACCAGAACGGACGTCAGTTTGAAAACAGGCGTTGACAAAACAATTAAATAATGTCTGTAGATTCTATTACATTTTGAAAATGAAATGTATTTTAATAAACACTGCCTTTATAATTATTTAAAGTGTGTATACATTTTTTTGGGACGCCCTGTATATATATATATATATATATGTATATATATATATACAGGGTGGGCCGAAAGTCTGGATCCATAGGAAAATATTTATTTTAATACATAAATTACAACAAATGGTAAATACTTAAAATGAATATCAACTTTAACTCGTAAATGCGTATCCGTGATACTGTACAGTAGTTCGTACTCCAGTATAAATACTCAAATACTTTTTTTATTTCAGCCCAGAAATGGCTTCGAATCTAACAACAGAAGACCGGGTAGAACTTGTGCTCATGTACGCAAGACAGGGCGCTACACACAGAGAAGTTGCTACCGAATTCAATAGAAATCATCCTGATAAGCATCCAGTAACACATGCGACTGTTGGCAAGTTGTTTAAACGTTTCAAAGAAACAGGAAGTGTACATGATCGACGGCGTTCTGGTCGTCCAAAAACTGCAACTGATGAAAATACCTCTGCAATGGTATGTGAAACTTTAACGAATAGTCCAGTAAAGTCAACAAGAAGATCACCAAATGAAACACGCATCTCGAGAACGTCAATTCGAAGAATTATTAAAAATCATAAATTCCATCCCTAAGTGTCTCGATGTCAGAGGCCGCCAATTTGAGCATTTGTTATAATTTGTTGTTTATACTGGAGTACGAACCACTGTACAGTATCACGGATACGCATTTACGAGTTAAAGTTGATATTCATTTTAAGTATTTACCATTTGTTGTAATTTATGTATTAAAATAAATATTTTCCTATGGATCCAGACTTTCGGCCCACCCTGTATATATATATATATATATTTATGTGTGTGTGTGTGTGTTCTAAATTTGCAAAACCAAAATGGAAAAAAAAGCATCATTGCGGACCAATGCGTACAGACAATATCCAATTTTGAAGTTTCTCCCAAGGTTGGAATATTAAAAACCAAATCAAAGTTTGGTACTTTCTGAAGAACCCCAAATTATTTATTCATATTCTCAAAGACTTTCAAAAGTAACCGCAATAAGACAATTGTGTATTCCACAATGATCGTCAAGAACCTTTCTTACTATTTACGAATATATGTTTTTGGGTATTTACAGTGGATATACGTTACCGAATGTTTTTCGATATACGAATGTATACGAGGCCCTCCTAGGAAGAAATGGCTAAACGACAAAAGTAAAAAACGCCAGAAAACGCAGTTAAACGTTTTAGCAATTTGAAGATGAATTTCGACGAAATATTTTCAAAAGTTACGTCACTTTCAAATTGGTAAAACGTTTAACTACGTTTTCTGGCGTTTTTTACTTTTGTCGTTTAGCCACTTCTTCCGAGGAGGGCCTCATATACTGTTGTTAATATACTAAAACTGTTTTTGCATTATACATTTACGAGGAAGGAAGGAATCATCTAGTCTGTGTGATACATTACTAACATGTTAAAGTAATTTAAATGAATCTTAGATATTTTTATGTTTAACATATTTACTAAGTATAATTAACCATTAAAACTTTACATTTAACATTAATGATGATATCGCTCACTATAGCGGAAGTCAAACACTTATTCTGCTCGTATAAGCGGGATATGGAAGGGTAACTTTCAGAAAAAAAAAAGTTGGCTTGAAATCAAACTTTAAAAAAAAAAAGGTCCTGCAAGTCAGTAACAATTGGGCTTTATTTCTGAAATTTTATTGCCCTCACCAAAAAGACTGAAATACCCAAAGAAAATCAGAATAATACCAATTAGCAATTTTTTTATACTTTGTAGAAATTTTATATTTCTGGGCGAACTTCTTTCCTAAAATTGTACAGTTGATTCGTGGTAACGAAAGAAATCGGAAAAAATCTCTTTTTTTTAATTTCAGTCAAAACAGGAAGTGTTATATAAAACCTACATAAATACGACAGATTTTTTTAAATGGTATTTCTATATTGGCTGCATGAATTCTAACGATTGCTGTACGATCGTTGAATGATTAAAAATTTTAATGTCATTCTACACAGACTGTATTCCGCCCACGAGTAGATTCTGACCCGCCCGGCTTTATTTTTCATTCTTAATTCTGAAGCAAAATCAGGAGCCGTTTTAAAACATACATTCTTTAGCGAAACTTTCTACATAAAAAAAGATCTGACCCTATTTGAAATCAATTATGTGGCTCCTCGAGTGATATATATGTGTTACAGGGAATCTGCGTAAATAGGGATTTCATGAAAACCCTAAAATGTTCAGGGATTTCATGTAAGGTTAAATCGTACTATTTTCGTTAAAACTATGGGAAAATTATTGAATGCCCGGTTACGTCAACTGTACGCCTTTGACGATTGATTAGATTAAGTCGTGATATTTTCGTTAAAACTAACCAAAATATCACGACTTAACTTTACATGAAATCCCTGAACATTTTAGAGATTTCATGAAATTCCTGGACATTTTAGGGATTTCATCAAATTCCTAGTTACAAAGATTCCCTGTAACGTATATACTATCTATATCTTAATCATCAGGCCGCGTCCAATAAGAAAAGTAATATGTACAACAACATTGTTATAAAAGCTATGAAAACTTCACTTTATATGGTGATTTGAAGCCACGCGAACAATGTTGAGTACATCATGATCATATGCTAAAAGCGATCAAACCCTCAATAACTTTAAAAAAAATATATAAAGTAAAATTTACGATGTGAAACTGACGTAAAAATTGTAGGACTGAGACATATAACGTTGACGTATACAAAGCCATAAAATGTTAAGTTTCGCGCATTCAATCTGCAGGAAATCGGAACTTCAAATGGCATACGATCGATAAATGATTTTTCTTTTTTTTAGATGCATTAAACAGCCGCGAAAGAGTTAATGTCAGGGACAAGCAGAAAATCGTAAGTGACGTCAGAGCTCTCTCCGACCAATAAGATGAAAGAAAATGAGCATTTCCAGTTAAAGAGAACACATTTTGATAAAAAAAAAAGTGCGAATTTTATGCGATTCAATCATGCAAAATGAATTCCTCTTTACATAACGTGTTTTCGCGTCGTGATCTTTCTTCCTTTTACGTTTATTTGTGCGTTGGTTGGTTTACATCTCGGTAAATTCTGAGAAATGTAATAACAGTAAACACTTCATTTCCTACACCAAAAGAAAAAAAAAGAAAAAAGAAACTTGGTCTAAAACTCCGAAACGAAGAAATTATTTCACGACAAATTCCAATAGTTATTTCACCAAATGAAGCTTGTGAGGATAAACATGAAAAAGGTTGGTTAAAAGGTATTCCTTACATACCTGAATTACCACTTCAATTAATTGTCAGGTATTTAACACCTATATAATAATTAAAGTTGATATAATAAATAAAGATAATAATTAACGTTGAAGCATTATTGAATTAATGAAAAGGGGGCGGGGGCGAGAGAAATAGATCGAAGGTGGGGATGATGACGAACGAAGGGAGGGAGGGAGTGAGTATCAAACCTCAATCCACTTTTAAATAACATTTTGACATTTTACGGGACAAAGAATAACGCCCAAAGTATGAGAAAGAGATTAACGATGTAACCTTTATTAAAACAAAGGATCCAACTTGCTCAACCAAAATACTTCATTATACAAAATCGGTAAATTAATATATTTATAAACCCTCCCTTCCTTGTATCGAATGCTATAATAACGCTATAACGCGAACGCTATAACAACGCTATAATAACGTTATAATACGAACGCTATAATAACGCGTCATCATATACGTATTCCACCGTTCCATCAACAGCTTTCACCGACTATATATCATGATGCGGACACAAACGCTAAAACCAATAATACCCTTTAGCCATTAAGCCTTCTCTCATTATTTCCATTAAAAAGAAACAAAATAAAGCGCATTCTCGTACTGGAGCCACAAAATGGTGAAAACACTTTATTATACGAACGCAAAAACACGTCAAACATCGATAATTCCGTCTAAACTCTAAAGGGTACAAATTGGAAAAGCATCTGGACTAAAACTTTGTTGTCAAAACAAAAAATAAAACTTTGCATGCTCGGAATTTATCATATATATGCAGTGTGTATATATATATATATACAGAAAATTCGACATGTTAAAAGATCTTTTGTCAGAATTGGAATCGGAATTGAGGATCGTATTCGGAATATAAAGTTTAAATGCGGAGTTCGATCCAAACATTCATGATCACCATTAAAAACGTATATGAATTTACTTCTCTGAAATCTTGAAGAAATAGCTAAATACAAAGGTGTGTGTGTGTGTAGACGTCTCTAGTGTTGACCATGCACCAATATTGATCGTAATCTTTCCGTAGCAATAGATTCTACGCGACTGTCAAAGAACGATGAAACAATGAGAGAGGTTTTAAGATTTGCTACAGCGAGTCGTGAGTGGAAAGACCTTGAAAAAAAAAAAAAATATATATATATATATATATATATATATATATATTAGGAATATGGGAATTCAGTTTTATATTTAAAATAATTTTTCAATCAGCTTTTCTTTTAAATGTTCTTTATCAAAGAGGATTACCAATTTCGTTTTAATGTAAAAGAAATATTAAAAATTTATTATAATAATAATAATAATAATAATAATAATAATAATAATAATATTCTCATTTCACAATAAATTACGGAAGTTAAAAAATAAAAATTATACTTTTTTCATCACGGGAATTATGAACAAGTCTTAGATCGATAAAACAATATTCTTCTTATCGGAAGCCTCTCTCTCTCTCTATATACCTCAAAACAATACCTTCGTTTAAACGTGTTTTTTTTTTTAAATTTTGTATGTGTAATATATATATATATATATATATATATATATATATATATATATATATATATATATATTACACCATACAAAATTTAAAAAAAAAAACACGTTTAACGAAGGTATTGTTTTGAGGTAATTAATATACCTCAAATCAGGTGCATTATCTTTTGAAAGAAGGTCATAACAAAAAAAATAAAAAATTTTGACAGAAAAGAAATTGAAGGAAAAAAATTCATAGATTTATGACTTCACTGCATAACACCGCCATTCTCAAATAATTTGAAATCTCGTGAAAGAAAGAAAATAAAAATTAAATTTTATATTATTCCTCTTTTTAAGAGGACCTCCCCTCCCCACCCCGTTTGCTAAGTCCGTCCAAATGTTCACATTATGCCAATAATAAAAATGGAGATATATCGCAATTTTGATTCATTGAAATGCGTTCTTAAAGTTATTTCCTTGTCAACATGGCCACACCAAATAAACCCTTTAGAATTTTAATTGTATTTTTGTTTACATGAGAAGTAATTTCACATTTTTGCGTTTACATTTATGGGCGAACAGATTTAAAACATTTATTTATTATTCATTAATAATATTTATTTATTAATTAATTATTTATTAATTTATTCATATCGTTATTTATAGCAATCGTCAAAATCGTCAATCTTTGAACACGTTTTGCTCATTAAGAGTATGTGTAATACTAGGATTTTTTTTTTTTTTTTTTTTTTTTTCTGTTTTGCGTTAGTTAGTTAGTTTAGTTAGTTAGTTAAATGTCTTTATTATGCTTTTACATTTCAATACAAATTTTGTCATTCTAAAATCGACCTCAAATTCAAAACTTTAAAATTATTCGAACTGTATAACGCCGTTATAAATCAAATATATAAGAAATTATATGTACGTTCTAGAAATTATATGTACGTTCTAAAAATTCTGTCCGCTGTTCTATACATCGGAAGTGAGAGTGAGAAATGACACATTGAATAGATTTAAAGAGTACATTTGGTACGCCTAAGGTACCTTGACAACAGAGAAGGTCTTCCTCAACCCCCTTGAAGCGTGTACCTACTCTAATGCATTCATACTAACCCATTATCGATAACTGCCCACCTACTCTCCCATTACACATTCGACCTTGCTCTTAATGTACACTTGAAATACTATAATGCTTAACGGAGTACAGTACATCTTCTCTCTCTCTCTTTTTCTACTTTTCGCAGACACAACGGACAACTTTCCAGAGTATATATAACTCCCACTTTCTACCAATGATTATTTTTTTGTGATTTAAACATCATGTACAATATTTCAACTTATACAGGTCGTTCAAAAATCGATATGGCAATATATCAATATGGCTATTACATTTATTAAATAGTGGTATAGTGCGTGACGTTTGGACAACCTTGTATACAGGATTACACATAACAATATACTTGATTAGCTTACATTAACTTACAACTGTAACTAAAATAAGGTATACGAAATGTATTTAAGGAAAACATCTAAATGCCGCATGGGTGTGGGGATGTAATTTGAATAAGACGTTATCATGCATTGCACGACAAGTGCACGTTCGGTTTTCAATGTTAACCATAAATGGCTGTAAATGAGAAACTTCCCGTTATCGCTTACTGAATCGGGGCCAGAGGACGTTTTTGAAAGCTACCTATTCCATTAAGAGACATGAATTCGAGCCCAGAATGAGACTACGAGCCAATGCACATTCATTAGCTTCGAGCAACGAAATAAAGATAAGGCAGACACTCGGGAAATCGCTCCTTTAAAATAATAATATAATGAAAGAAGCATAGAATGAAGGTCGATCCACTTCAAACTTATTTTCTGTCATATGTTGTCTGCCGTTTCATCTACCTATCAATATGGAATTCAAATGAGGTTAAGTGATTTTTTCGCAAAGCAATTGCACGTAAACAAATTGGATAAAAGAAGCTTTCATTTAAAATTATTTACAATTTTGTAAATGGCTTTTCCCGGAGAAGATTCGATCGAGCATTAAAAGTCACCAGTAAGAACGTAAGAACAGTTAAATGAGACTCGTAAGACAGGTACTGCCGAGTGAATTCAGCGCCCGTGCTCAATTGGTAATTACCGTTTCCTTATAACGAAGTGGAGACACTGATGTCGGGGCTCGACTCTCGACGGTCCCTAGTTAATGATAATCCAGAAACTAAGACAATAGGGCTCATTTCGTCGACCTGAGCGCTGTGTGTGGCATTTTCTGACAATCTCAGTGATTATTATTTATTATTATTACGCCGAGCGATAAAGGGCAAATATTTTTATTTTTTTTGGTTGCGTGTGCGTGTGTGGTATGTATTTCCTACATAGATTTTTTTATTTTTTAACAAATTCAACTTAATCTAACGCACTCTAACCTAACGATAGCCTAACTAACCGATTATACATACAAATATCCCCGTCTCTAACCTAACTCGACGCATTTACTGAAATCTAACCTTTTCTAAAAGGTGGGGGCCAATGCGAAATACTCTTTATTCTTATCAATTTTTTTTTTGTAACCTTTTTCTCATCTTTCTAATCTATTCTATCTTCTCGTAGTAATTTTACGATTTATCTTTTAGTATTTTCATTTCTTATTTTGTTAGCGTTGCTTGCTCCATGTTCCTTCCTTCCGATTATTTAGTGTGACGCATTGCAAGAACACTCTATGCAAAATTAAAATGCTTCTTTTTTTTCTTTTTTTTTTCATCTTCGTCCCACCCTTGTGGAGCACATAAAGAGTTTCTACGCACGCTTCTGCCAAGCACGCACATTCTAATATCTAATATTACACAGCTCACGTTATATATATATATATATATATATATATATATATATATATATATTAATAAAATACCGATGGAATATGATCTAAATTTATACCAACGTTTACATGTAATCTTTACATCTTTACATACTATTACTTTTATCAATATGTGTGTGTGTGTGTGTGTGTGTGTGTGTGTGTGTGTGTGTGTTTTACTCGAACAATGAGGTCTAAATTCAAATCGAAATCTCGATATAACTTCGCGATATATGTAACCTCGCATAATTAAAAGAGTGTATGACGGGGATTCTCCAATTACGAAAATCTTTAAATACATTTTTAAATTAAAAATATATTTACACTTTTATTTCGTAACTTATAAATATACATTTACCAACACCTCATCGTCTTTCTTTGAAATTTTTTTACCCCGAGCGTTCTTCATCATTTTCCTTGAATCTTTTTGCGGAGAAAGAATTTTTTTTTAAAAAAAGGAGGTCTTAAAAGGAATTTTACTCGTGGGTTAAGATTAACTTCTAATTTCCTTGTTAATGGACCACCATACAATCTGATATTTTTATCTATTAGCTATTAATTTATATTAGTTTGATAAAGTAAAGCAATAATTTTTAAAGGTATTTTAGATCTTTTTGTATATCCCCGCCCGCCCGCACCCCAATTCAAAATGGGAGAGTTCTTAACCCTATATGAACAACTGTTACAAATTTCTAACCTTTCACATACACGCATTTATAACTTAACCCAACAGAAAATTCTGTCCATAAAGGGTTAAAGCCCATATATGACTCTTAATCCCATACGTACAAATCCTTCGTCTTATACAGGGTGTTTAGAAAGCCTCTACCCAGTGGGAAATACGTTGAAAGGCGCAACCCGATGACAAATACAGTTATTTATAGAACTTTATCCTAAACATTAAAAAATGTTCGCCACCATTTAATTCAAAGCTCATTAATGTAGTAATTAATTATGTAATTCCCATTGGTAGAGACTTTTGGACATACTGTATTTTAAATAATTATAGCCAGCATATTGCAACAATAAATACTAGTTAATGTACATGGAAACAGCAAATTGGGGCAGTTAAACCCGAATTTATTTCTAATTAATTTAAGTTCCTCTGTTTTTAAATATCAACAAAGCATGATTTCTTGACATGAAAATTACTTACGATGAATTTAAATAAGTAAAAAAAAGCAAAGTTGTGCTTCATAAATTAAGAGTCTGCTAACTGGGACCACACCCCGAACTCTTTCGAAATTCATTAGCGTGTCATGACATGACATGTTGATACGAAAAAACTATTTTAATTATGTAAATATTTTTAAAGTGTATTGCCAATTTTTATTATTATTATTATATTTCTCTTGAAATACTCCATACAAAATCTTATAAATAGACAATGAATATAAATGAATAATGAATAGCAGTAATCCATTACGATACAAAGATGAAATAATAGTGAAATCTTTCATCAAAAAATTTGAGTAAAGTGAAAAATTCAAATTACGTTCATTCTCTATCAATCCTATGAGGAAAATTACGAGGATAAACAATGCT